>JAWQFY010000081.1:0-62087 GCA_037055185.1 Capillidium rhysosporum
GTGGTATTTTGTACCGCACAATGTAAAGATCGCCACTAGTGTCACACCGAAGACCGGATGTCACATTTATTATATTTAACTATAAAATTTATTACCATTTATAATTTTTTTGTATTAACTTTTTTATAAATTTTGTTAGCTTTTATATTTTAAATTTATATATTTATTTAATTTTTAAAATTAACTTTATTTTTATAAATTTTATTTAAAAGTTTAAATATTATAATTATATAAAAACTGCTACTAATGATTATTAGCTTTTAAATTGTTTAACTTGATTAGAATTAATTAAATTTAGTATAAAATATATTTTTATAAATATATATTTGCTATAGTTTTTATTTAAGCTAATAGTTTAACAGAGTTGTTATACTTAATTTATGTTAATTTAATAAATAATTTGCAAATTTTATAAAAAATAAATTAAATTAAAAATATATTTCTTTATTTTATATATCTAAATTAAAAGTTACATTTAAACTTATTTAATATATACCACTATTTTAAATCAATAGAGTATATTTAAAAATTATTAATTACTTACCTAAAATGCTTTTTTAAATAATTAGTTTTTTATCTATTTATAATTAAACTATAGATAGGTTTCTAAATTATTTATTTATTTATAAAATTTTCAAAATTAACTTTATTAATTTAAAATACCTTTATAATCATTTAAGATAAAATGAATTTATACTTTCTACTTAGCTTTTTTTTAAATTTATTTTTTTATATAAGCCATACTTTAAACTTAGTTTTCTATAAAAATAATATTTAAGTAACATCTATATTTATAATAATATTGGTAAAGCTGGATAGTTTATAGTTTGAAAGGTTTATTAATGTATTACACTTTTGCTTTCACAAAAACAGTAGCAATTACTGACCCTTATAAACAGGCTTACGTTTTTCTTTGAATGCTTTAAGGCCTAAATTTGAGGTGTTAACATATTTTCAAAAGTAACTGTATATTTACCCTCCAAACGATCTTCAGTGGGGATGACCTGGGAATAGCATAGCTGTTCAACATCTAATCCAGAATCCCTTGATAATAGGACCTGTGTTAAAAAATTAAACTTGAAAATTTGTATTACTTGTCTAATTGGACACCTCTATCCAATGCTAATTTAGCCATTCTAATAGCAATAGGACCTAAAACAAAAGGTAAATATAGCGAAAATTGTGTTTAAATACCCTGGGGTAAGATTTCTCTAGCTAACTTAGTAGCTCCTTGTAAACTACCGCCATTTTCAAATCTATTGATTAAACCAATATGTAAAGCTTGTTCGGGATTTAAAGCTTTAGCAGTGAATATTAATTCTTTGGCTTTAGCTAATCCAACTAGTCGAGATAACCTTTGAGTACCACCAGCACTAATAGTAAGCATATTAGTATAAAGCTTTGCCAATTATTTTACCCTGGAATAATAGCTAATTTGGTTTCTGGTAAACCTAACAAAGCTCCAGTACTAGCGACTCTTAAATCACAGCAAAGTGCTAATTCTAAGCCTCCGCCTAAAGCTGCCCCTTCAATAGATGCAATAGTAGGCATAGGTAAGGACTTAAACAGATAGGTAAATAACCGAATTTATTAATAATATATAATACTTCTAAATCTCCAAAAGTTTTACGTAAATTATATAAGAATTCTACTACTTGATTTGGTGCCATAGTTGCTCTTTCCTATCATTTATAAATTTAATTTGTAGAATATAACAAAAAAGTTACTTTTAAATCGGCACCGGCACAGAACACCTTTTCAACCTTACTATGTACTACTACTACTCTTACATCCCTGTTTTTTAATTAGAGCTGAATTTAAAGCTAAAATTTACTTGTCAAAACGTAAAGTATTTATTGAACTTTTAAATTGGTTTAAAAATTCAATAGAAATTGCGTTCTTTGCTTTTGGTCTGTCCATATTCAATATAGCAATACCTATTTAAAATAATGAATGAAAAATTATGAAAATAGAATTGTTACCTTCATCTTCACCTGTCAGTTTTTCAACATAGCATAATTTTTCGACTTGATTTAAAGTTGAGTAAAAAGATTTTGAAGAACTAATAGGAGCAAAGCTTCCAAAGTTAGTAGCTTGATTTTTAAGTCGAAAGTTCAAATTTAATCTACGCAACATATCAATTGACTATTTTCCTTAAGCTTTGAAGGTTCAAGTTATAGATTTTTTTTCGAAAATACCTAACTTTATTTCGGATAGTTTGTTTGCGTCATAGAGTCACATAAAATATACCTAAAATACTAAAATTGTGTCTATTTTAGATTGGTGTTTCCAAGGCAAGCTTTCACCATGTGCGATTCAAGAGCTTAATAGAAGTAGGTGCTTTCATGCTTGCTTTACTAGTTATATAGATCTGGTGATAATTCGCTAACTTTCACCAATCTCAAGTATGAATTCTTTATTTTATAGGTTTTTACAAATTGAGCTGTCAATATGTAAATATTATAGTTCAAATGTGTATTTAAGGTAGACTACAAGTATAAACTCATAATATATGCAGCGGTAATCCTTTGATTGTTACCTTTTATACTGTTTAGTTTCAATTTGTATCAATAAGGTGATTATACTTAAACTGATTTTGTAACTTTGGTTGTATTTTGGTACATTTAATTCTGAAGCCTCTAATTTGTAAAAATTTTAATTTAGAATATAAATATATATGTATTTACACAAAGCTATAACTCAAATGGCTACTAAATTAAACTATAATAATATTAAAATGAACCAAAAATATTTTATTTATACTACTCTTTAAGAATTTTTGAACTAAAATAAAAACTTTAATATAATTAATTATTAAATAGCTTTTAATTTTTAACATATAAGTAATCTAATTTTTTTATTAATTTATAAGTTAATATATAATATTTAATACTTTTATTTTGATAAAAACTAATTTTAAAATTAATTTTATATTATTAAATCTATAAACTGTTTATATAAGCTTTAAATTTATATATGCTAAAAAATTATATATTATATTTACTAAAAATATATTGTTAGCCTAAGCAATATATTTGCAATATTATAAAGAATTGCAAGATATTTTTAAGATAAAAGAGTAGTAACAGTGCTTATATTATAATTATTTAAGCATAAAATAAAAACTAAATAAAGAAAGTTTTTTTATTATTTTTAAATAATATAATTTACTATAATAAGATAAACTTACCTAGTTTTTAATAATTATTATTAAATATAATAAGGTTGTTAATAGTAGAATAATAATAACTAATAGTGCTAAATATTTGAATAAAAAGTTTTAAAACTTAAAAAAATATTAAAATATAATATAATAATTTAAAATCTTAAAAATCTATTTTTATTATAAATATAAATTATTTTAAATATAGGAAAAAAATGAAAATATAATAATGTAAAAAGTTTATTATAGCTATTAATAATTTAAAAATGTTAATATTTGTAGTATAAAGTTAAAACTAATGTTTATATTAGTAATAATAAAGTAAAAATATTGAAATTTTATATATTTGTTAACTAGTATAATTATAATTAAAGTTATAAATACTTAAATTAATAGTTTTATATTTGTATATCTTTACTTATATAATTATTTATACTTTTAGCTATTTATATATTTTTTAACTTAAATTTACTAGTAGTATTTTTTATTAAAATATATAAATTTAAAGCTATTAGTATTTAATTATATAATTATACTATTTAAATAAGTATTATAATTTTAATTTATAAGCTTTTTAATATACTATACTAACTTTTTTTTTAATAATTTTATAAAAGTAGCTTAAAATTAAGTAGTAATAATTATATATATATTAATATAGTATAACTTTTAATAAAATTAGTATTAAAAATAAATTAAATTAATTAATTATATACTATTAGTATATTTACAAACTATTAGTATAATATTTATACTTAGTATTTTTATAGTTTTTATAGATATATATTAAAAAAAATACTTTTAAATTATATTTTTAATTTAAAATAAATAAATTTTTATATTATAATTTTTAGATTTAGTTAGCAAATTTAAAGTACTATTATATTTAAAACTAATAATTACTTTTAATATTATAAACTTAGTATATAATATATTCATAATTATAAACTAAGCTAATACTAATAAATCATTAGTATATATAATTATTTTATTATTATAGCTAGCTTTTTAGTTAACATTATAAAATTAATTATTTATAGGTTTATTTTTCTTATTTTAATTTTTATTTTAACTATAAATATATATATATTATTTAACTATATATTTTTATTAAATATAAGTTTATAGTTTACTTATATTTTTCTAATTATTTATTTCTACTATTATAGTCTATTTTTGGTTTTATATTTATATTATTAATAACCTTAGTTAAAAGTATTTATATAAAGATTAGTAATTTAGTTTTTAGTATTAATTAAAAACAAACTATAAAGTAAAAATCATAGCTATAACTAGAAAATTCAGTACTTTTGATATTATATACATCTTATCTTATACAGTTAAATTAACTTAAATCAATTTTATTTTTCAAAGGAGTTTAAATAGATTCTTTATATTTTATGCTTATATAGAAAATTTTAATAACATAATAGCTAACTAGTAAGATTATACCTATATCTTTTAACTGGATAACTATATAACTATATTTAACCTACACTTTCCTATTAGAATAAATAATATTAAACTTTTAAAATATTTAAATAATTAATTAAAAACAATTAATTATATATTCCAAGTAGTTTTAAATGTATTAGAAAGTTTAACTAAATAACATTATTTTTGTTTTTTAAACTAAATTAGTAACGAAAGTTTAAAATGTTAAGTTTTATTATACAATTTAAGAATTAAACTTTCTAAAAAGTTAAAATTATAAAAATTATAAAAATTATGAAAAGATTAATTCTTTTAATTTAATAAAGTAACTAAATTGTAGTTTAATAGCTTTACAATTTTAATACCTAGAAATTAGTCCTCCAGTATTTAGTTTTGCTAATCTTTATAATTAATTTCTTTAAAATTAAAATTTTCTATTAGCTCTGCTCGTATCGATTTTCTTTTTAACAGTTAAATAAAATTCAACTTTCTACAAACTAACACCTTTAATAATTGAAATTAAAATAATAAATAAATATCTAAATAAAATGAACTTTACTAAACTTCGATAGTTGTAACTTAAAATAAAACCATTTTAATTTCTAAAAATAACATATTGCTAATAAACATGCTGTACTTTTATAGCTGCTTAAACTGAGGTATACGTTTGCATATTCAAGTTAAATAGCACTAGGAAAAGTAATATCCAAGTATCAATTTTTACAATTTTCTACCAACCATCTCCATCTCACTAAAAGAAGTCAACCGCTTAGGATGCCCCTTAAGTATATACTGATACTATATTAAGCAAATATGTATCGAAATAGGTAGAGACCTTTAGAAATGTATATATAGTTATAAATATAATTAAGTGCACTAAAATAGCAATAAGCTTTTGATAATGGAAATTTATATTGATTAGCTTTAAAAATAAGTAAAAAATGGTTCATTTAATTTTTGAAAATTTTAAAGGGTTTCACATCATCTATTTTTCTCGTACTTGATAAACTTTTTCATTTACGTCACTTTAAAAAATCGGTTAGGCCGATTTCACACTATATCAAAAATATTTGATAGGGAAGTGGTTCCGACTCAATTAAATTGTTGAAACGTATACTAAACCAAGTTATTACAACGTAGCTATAAATTGATATAAAAATAATGACTTTTAGTATAAATAAGTTTATTATAAACTTCTGAAAATATAACTTTTACAATTATCGCTCGATTATTAATTTTCGTGGGGGGATAGTACCACCTTATTTTATTGGTGTACAAGTCGACTTATTTCGCATTCAATTTCAGAGTTACCAGGCCCACTCTCGTATAAATTATATGCAAAGCTCAGCTCGCATTCAAATAAAACTTTTGTTGTTATTTCAGACCCTCTAAATTTGTTAAATTTTACAAAATTTTGGTTAATTGTTAAATTAATAGAACAATTTAAAGCTTCTAAAAGACTAATTTTAGTTTAAATTTAGATTTGTCATTTAAATCATAGTTTAAAATGTATATCCAACCAAATTTATTTCTTATAGCGAATCGATTTTAAGATTAAACTTCCATCAATTGGTTTTTCTATAAAAGTTCTAAAAAAAGAATTAGTTTTATGATCTACCAATAATCTTTAATTCCAGATAGTACGTTTTTTGAATATGTATTTTGGCGGTTGTAAGGTGGGGCTGAAAACTTGAATTCGTAACATACAAGTTGTTAATATTTTTCTAAAAATAACATTATTTTCTTTGCTTAAAAATTAATTAATTTGAGCAAAGTTTTAACTTAAATTTTAAAATTGATTGGAAACAGAATAGAGTTTTTAACTTGCTTTCAAACCAAAGTTAGTAAAAAAAGTTAAGTGCAAAAGTATCCACCAATTAATAGTACGTATATCCTCTTATAAGTTTAAAATAAATTCTTTAGTTTGAATACGTAGACTTTGATGGAATTAATTTATAAACTTTATAATTTTTTATTTAAATTATATAAATATAATCGGCATATCGGATAAATATATTGTTTATGTCACTATTGTAAAAAAACGTTGTTTAAACTTTAAATTGGACCATTCCTGTTTCTTTACTATTAACATAAAATATTATCGTTTCTTTACAGACGCCGGTAATGTAAGAGTTAGTATAAAGCCGTAAGCTACCTAACAATAGTTTAGGGAACTATCGGTACCTGAATTCTATAAAAAAACAAGTTATATACATGTATTTACTAGCCTTTTAGATAATTATTTCAAATCACCGAGACACCGTTATAAATATAGTTTAAGTATATTTATATTTATATTAAAGAGGATCTTTGTTGTATTATTCGACGCTATAACTTTACAAGCTTTAAATTTGATATATATATATAAATATTTAAAATTACTACCCAATAGAATAACAGTACTAGTGTTCGAATGAAAAGATATATAAGTCAAGTAAAGTTTAACATTTCATGTATTATATAACCAATAGGAAAGTTATCAGGTGATTTCAACTAATTTAAGTATAGTTAGTTTGAAGAATGATTAAACCCCATTTAAAAATAGCTAATTTCGATCTGTTGAATGTTTATAAAACCTTGACTGAACCATGTTATTTTTTTGCCGAACAAATTAATAAATTGTTGCAGAATAGTTTGTAATAAACTAGTGTTTGGCCAGAATTCGGTGTTGTAGATAGAATCGGAATAAATACCAACTAAAAATTTAAAATCGATTTATGATTGGATTATACAGTGTCTATCGGGTACAGCTGCAGTAGCGTATGGTTGTAATAGGCTTGCCCTTAATTTATAGAGCAAGGTACCATTACGCTAATCAGCTGCCCCTAAACTTCCTAAGTGGGTACCTTACCTCTATGCTAACATGTAAGCTTCGCAAGCATGCTCAATAACTTAATTTAAATGGGATGGGTCTTATGAATAAGGTGCATAATTTGCTAGTTACGTATAGGGTTAAAGCCTAAAATGGAACGTAGCAAAAATGAGCCAATAAAAAACTATTCTTCTGTAATGAAGTGGGTGGTAAAGTTACGGAGCAATTGGTTTCACATTATAAAAATAAAGTAAACTGGTGGATAATAATCGAGCCAATTCCAGATAGAGCTTAAATTCTAAAAACAAAATCGAACCCATCCTTACTACTTGGTTTAAGATTTTGTAATCGAACAACGCCAATTTCATTTCAACCACTTTGCCAGTTTAAAACCACTATTTGTTTAGCAATTTGGACAACTATCGAAAATATTGCCGGTTAATCCCCACTCTATACTCCAGCTCTTACTTTTGGACCGTTATCTTTCACATTTTCTTAAGCTCTTTTAGCATAACTTTCAAATTTCAACAAAAGTGAAAGTATTAGCGCTAAGTCTTCAACTAGCAACACATTCGAGGCTTTATTAGTATCAACTATTTGCATCGCATAGGTCAAAAATATAGCTCAATAATTAATCATCCCATCTTAAACTTTTTCTCACTGCTTTAAAATTCTTATCATCAATTGAATTTTTGATAACTTGCATAGTCGACCTATTTAATACACGCTAAGCGTAACTACTCTCCGGTTAGAACGACTTTATCAACTTACTAACACCACATCGATACATCGAAACCAAACTATGTCCGAACCGACAACGCTACTAGAAGCTATCAACAATGGCGACGTCAGCTTAGTACTCGACCAACTAGCTGATAACAGGCCGATAGATTTAAATGAACCCTACCCATGGGATGCTTCAAAAACTAACTCACCCTTTTCATCACCAACTTCCAACTTAGCTCCATTAAAGCTACACCCAGACGCTTACGACTGCACAGCACTTAACCTTGCCGTACTAACTGGCAACAAATCTATGGTAAGGATATTACTACAGAGTGGTGCTGATCCGAACAGAGAGGATGGAAGGAAAAGGTAAGTTCCTTTTATTAAACTGTTTACTAACTGTTTTTAGAAACGCACTTGTATGTGCTTTGTACGGGATAGATTCTCTAAAGATGCAAGCGGACACGTTCTCATACCTGTCGTCGTCTTTAATTGAACATATCGAAATACTGAGGATATTGATACCACACATGATAATATCTACTATGAATAAACCTTTAAACAGTTTAAGTGGAACGAGCGTGCTGTGTTTCGCTTGTTACCTCGGTAAAATTGATGCAGTTAAACTACTGCTAGATTGTGAGCATATTGCAGTGAATGCTGTTGATTGCAAAGGTGCTACTGCACTTATGTACGCAGGTAGAGTTTAAAAACAAATGTACATATAATTAATATAATTTACAGTTAGGGAAGGACATCAAAGTATTGTCCGTGAATTAATAAAGCACAAAGCACAGCCCGAGCTAACGAACCAAGAAGGGTTTTCAGCTTTACAATACGCCCGCAACGCCCCAATAATAACATACGAACTCGAAAGGTCGTTAGCGCAAAAAAGGATAGCACAGCTCGATCTACAATCAAGTTCATTACCTTTGAAACAGTTCTGTACTCTGTTAAGTTCCACCATCGAAAGGAACTCAGCTTTACTATTCAAGGATAGCGAACCTAATGACATTAACCGTAGTGAACCTTCGCTGAGTGAGGAGCATCTTGCTTTTCTAAATTTTATTCAGGAAGGTAACTACGAAAAAGTTCACAAGATGATGATCGAATACTTCACACCCCCTTTAAACCCCAGCAAAGCTAGTTTAATAAATTTCCACGATAAATCGACCGGGCTAACACCTGCTCACAAAGCAATTGGAAAAACTGAGTACGGAGCTCTGTTAATTGAATCGCTGTTCATAGCTGGTGCCGATTTAAACTCCACCTCGTGGTCCGGACGTACCCCTTTACATCACCTATGTTTGTTAGCAGTACAGTCGCTGACACCCAACAACGAAAGTTCAACTAATAATCCCAACTCGTTGGGCTTAGTCTCCACTACACCAACATCTACACTTGCCATCGACCATTTTGTGCAACTGGCTGATAAGTTGATAAAGTTAGGCGCATTGATCAACGTAGTAGACAAGAAAGGAAAAACTCCTCTTCATTACGCTTCAAAGGGAGATGACAGTTTACTACCTTTAGTCAACCTATTGTTGGAACGTGGTTCCGATTCTTTAGCTTTAGACCAGGCCAGTAAATCTCCAGCTGAAGTTGCCGAGTGCCCAGCTATAATAACCCGAATCCGCCAATTCCGAAGGAGGTCGGTAGCTAAATCTTTAGTTGCATCGATATCGAGACCTGAAGAACCTACATCTACAGTTCCAGAAACACTCGAAGCTTCCGTAACACCACCACAAGAATCACCTATACCCTCCACCGCGCTACTGAAGTCATCTATAAGTGAGAAGATGTCATTAGGTCAGAATATCCAGGACTTCTTAGACCAATATAGGATATTCGACTCAGCTATTGCTTTGGATTGGTTACCTGTCTTAAAGGGTATCAACTCTCTAGTTATATCCCGAGTGTTGGCTGGCAGACCACGTCACCAGTTCCAACTAGCTTCATCCACCGAAGTGACTAAGTTTAACTCTTTGATCGAAGTGTCTTCGTTACAGATGGATAAATCGTACCAACTGTTTCATCTGCTATCCCACCGTAAAGACATTATCATCAGCGAACTGTATGAGAACTACTACCTATTCACAAAGGACAAAGAAAGTTTGGATCAACTTTGGAGATTTAATGCCGATTTACTACCGCTGTTAAGAAACGACTTGAAAACTTTGTCTTCCGGTCTCAACTCTTTAAGTTCAGAATGTGGGTTTTTAGTCAAAGCTTTAGGCAACAAACGGATTACTTTCATGCAGGAGTTTCAGCGACTTATGCTGCTTCAGAAGTCGGACATGCAGTCTAATAATCAAGCTTTGGAAGATATTTTAGGATCTGATTCCATTGAGTCGGTTGAACCAGCATCACAACTACCAATTGTTGATGGTGACAAATTGGGTGACGTAGTACATGAAGATGACCTACAAATCACTACCAATTTAGAAACTAAATTTAACTCATTAGTGTTGAGCTCCAAAGAGATTCAGTTGGATATGGATATCACTAAAGCGAAGTTAGCCGAGCTATGTGAGCAGAAGAATATCGTACTGTCCCAGTTCAAACTGTATATGGGTGATGGTAGCAGCCGACACAATCGTAGGGATTTACCCAAATCACGAATATCCATCTCGTTCTCCGACTTAGCTTTCCAAGCTGAAGTTTTAACCGATCAACACGAAAAGTTGTTAGCTAACTTGGAACGCCTTATTGATGAAAACGAACGGTTAGCTGATGAGATCATCGTAGTTAGGGATGAGATGGATAAGGTGTCACCTACCAAAAGGTTGGAACACATCTTAGAATCAAACAGCGACATTTGTTGTAGATCTTCCCCATTACAAAGGTCCACTTCACTATCTAGTGGTGTACATAAGCGTAAACCTTCGATCAGCTCGAGTGATGACCAACAAGCCAGTTCTAGAAAATTAATCGGATTGATGCTACAGATCCAAGCCATCGATTTAGCTCTATTCTCGTTGAACACTTGGATCCCATACCGAACCCGTGGGTTACGTTCCATCAGCACCGATGTCGACAGTACCTTGGAAGGGTTGTCAGCCGGTGTTGAAGAGTTCCAGTCGTCGATAGCTTGGTTCGACCAATACACCGAGCAGATTAAGGCGTCCATTCTGAACAAGGAAGCCAGTTTAAACCAGACCATCCACCTCAGAGAGAACTGGTTGGAACGTGTACGTAAGTCGATGGAGGAGGCGAAGGACATCAAGGAGGACACTCCGCAATCCCACTCGTTGAAACAATGGAACTGGGATTTCGAAAACGGGTTTAAACAATGTCAGAGTTCCAACTTGGAACATTCCTGCCTCGAGCTTTCTACCTTGATGGAATCCAACCAGTCTTATCTAGCTTCGACCCACTCCAAACTGCAATCTTTCTCAGCTCAGATCAAGTTCCAGGATCAGTTTATCAAAACTAAGCTGCACTCGTCCGACCCTAAACATTTGGGTGGGTTACACGAGCTACATAGGCTGGATATGTACTTGGAAAAGATTAAGACTAGAGATTCCAACAATCTGTCTAACCCAATGCATGGTAGGTCACATAGTTTTACCAACTCATCGGGTCACCGTGCCTCGTCCATATTCGGTACTCCAGAACTGGTACCCTCTTCACCCACGTCCTCTTTCTTCTCCAACTCACCTGAATCCAACTTTGAGATAAACTATTTCAATCACAAGCGGATGTCCAGCGATGATCAAGCCAAGAGCGTGCGTCACTCTATGTATCCCACTAACACCGAATTCAATCGTCAAACTTCCTACGTCAACGAGGGGTACATTCGATCTAGAAGGTCATCTTCACGTACTACCAACTCCATCGATTTCTCAGCTAGTTTACCCACTAGGTTTAGCGTACGATCCAGCACAGATGGTAGTTTGAAGAATAAGAAGAGCTCCTTGATCAACACGACTATTCACGAGGATACTAGTTCCAAGCTTATTTCTAGACCCATCAACAGCAGCTTAGCTGAGCTGCGTTTACGTAGATCCATCTCTATACATGGTTTGAAATCAATAGCCACCGGATCCACCACTGCTAGTTTACAGCGCCAATCCTCTACTTTAAGCCCGTCCGGCACTTTAACAGTACCCCGTTCGCCAAGGTCGATATCAACTTACCGCGCTTTAAGGACATCCGGTTCAGTAGCCAACCTTCGACCCAGTTCTTTAGACCCCACAACCAACCTGTTATCCCCCACTCAACTCGGATTGAAGAATGTAGCTTCGTCGCAGCAGTTACGTACTAAGGTTATCAAACTTAGTTTACCTGAAACTAAATCCAAAGTACGTACAGCTACCAATCCATCGGTCAAGGAGTCGCCTACCGAGCTACGTAGGATCGCTAGCGAGTTGTACTCGCAGGTCAAGTTGCCCGGTTACGAGAAGGTCAAGTTCCAGGATTCTAACTCGTCCAACGCCCTTTCCATCTCCTCAAGTAATACTTCGGAGGACGGTAAATCCGAACTATGTGCAGCTGCCAAGCAAGCTCGTGATCGTCTCCATACTATGCTACTAGATACCAAACGTGAGGTGGATATCCTACAAAGATTGGTAGCTAAGGACTCACTTCCACCAACAGCTACCGAGTTGGAGAAACGTCAGTACAACTTACTCACCAAAAAACGGCTACAGGTTAGACAGATGACCTTCGCGCTACAGAAGTTAGATAACAACACTACCGCTAACATCCATCCTGCTAAATCCTTCCGGAAGAACGGTAGGAAACCTACCCCACTTAACGCTACCACTCCTACCCCTACCGCCACCGCTCCTACTACACCGGTAAAGTTGGAGCATAGCAAACAGAGCCTAGCTGCTTAAAACGGTTGGATTTACTTCCTAACTCTATTTAATTGTTGGTATAGAATAATTGATCTGCTTACATTTGACCTTAAAATTTTTTAACTACTTCTTTCTTAAGTTATATATCAAAAGGATTTGTATACTTATATACCTCCTTATAAAAACAATCTTTTAATAAAAATTTTCCCTATTAGATATATGTTTATTTATTTTAAATTCTCCTTTAACTTTAGTATATATTAAAAGGTTTGAATTCTATTTGTTATACAATTCGAATTAAGTAATTTATAAAACGAAGGTAAATAGTAAATATTAAATTTGGCTTTCGGATCAGGAACAAGTGCTGTTGTTGGAGGGCTAAAGTAAGCTTGTACACCGCAACCTACCTACTATATACTTTTAATCTAGGTCCCTTAATTTAAAAGTAGGATCGATTAAACCAAAAATTTTATCCGTTAAAATCTCAAAGTATAGATTAAATGTTGACTTTTCTAAATTCTAAAGTTGACCAACTTTTATACTAAGTTAATAGGTACAATTAAGTTGTTAAAGTATTAGTTTAGTTTTTTTTAAAAATATGGAAACTTTATGTATAAGAACCTGTTATTATTATACAATATTAAATTAAAATTGAAATTCAAAACTTAAATAAATTACAACTGTTTAATTTCAATTTAAATACTACTATTAAGAAAGTACTTAGCTTTATATTAATAGGTTGGGAGGTAACAGGATTATATAGCCTATCTTTTAATAAAGAAATAAAACTAAGATAGATTTTAGTTCAATTTCTATTTTATTTTAAATCCTATACTTGCTAAAAAAATGATGTTTTATTTTATTTTATTAGATTGTTAAAATATATTTATATCAATAATGCATTTTCTAATAATTAAGCTACTATTTATATATTTAACATAATATTTTGTCTTATTTTGCAAAGTTAATTTTAATTGACAAATAAAATAATCTTAGTAAAACTGAGTTAAATATAAGCTTTAATAAAGAAATAATTCTTTGTTAGAAATTTAATTATATAAATTTAGTTACTTAATTTAAAATAAACTACAATAATAATAAAACTAATAATTTTATATATATATCTAATTCTATACTAACTTATTTAGTATTTTATGGTTATAATATTTTCTCTATTAACATATTAATATAATATTTTGATTTAATTATTATTTATTCTTATTATATTTTTAAATATTAAGGCTTTAAAATAGGTATATATATATTATTATAAATATTATTACTTAGCTTATAAAGTTATATAAAACTACTATTACTCTTTTTACTTTTTTTACTATATATATTATATACTAATTTTTTTTTTATAAATTATTATATAAATTTTGAAAAAGTATATACTTTTTTAATTATATTTATTATTAGTTATTAGCTTAAAACTATTACTTTTTAATTAATATATTATTTACTTATTTTTTTTAATTAATATATTATTTGTTTATTTTTTTTATTAAAGTTAGTAATACTTTTTTACTATAGTTTAACTTTTTTATAAATTAATGCAAATATTTTATATAGTACTTTAATAAAAATAACATATATAAAATATAATTTTAAATAAAATTATTAAAAAAATAAATTTGATTTAATCTAATTAATATTAACTTTTAATACAATTATTAAATTATAATATTAAAATAAATTTATAAGTTTTTGTTAAATTTTATTTACTTTTCTTATTTAATAAAATTTAAATGATTAAAATATTGCAAATTTTAAATATAGCTAATTAAATATATTTTAAAATACTTTTTTAATACTTAAATCTATACTTTATAACTAAAGGTTATATTTTTTATAGCTATTTATAAGTTTTTTAAATTAGCTTTATTAGTATTTAGCTTTTTACAATATAAAAAAAGTATATTTAATATAAATTTAGCAAATTTTTTTTAGTATTTTTTAAAATTTAGAGTAGTATATTAAAGTAAAGTTTTAGTATATTATAATTTTTCTATTTATTTAATTTAATTATAAATATATTTATAAGTAGTAAAAATTAATTATTTAATACTTAAAGCTATATTTTAAATAGCTTTATCTATATTTTTAATTATATAACTATATTATATAATATTTTTTTTAAATATACTTAATTCTTATAACTTATAGCTATTTATATATAACTTTTATAGCTATTAACTTATTTTTAAGCTACTATATTTATAATATAATTGTAGTATAAGCTATTTTTCTTTATTTTTTTACTTTAAAAAAAATATTTACTATAAAATAGCAGAAATATTTAAAAAATTAACATTTATCTTTTAAAAATTTTAATAAAATATACCAAATATTATAAGCTTTTTAACATATAAAAATAAATAAATATAAATTTATTAATTTGCTTTTAGATAATTTTAAAAGTAATTAATTATTTATTTATTAAAGCTTTTAAAAAAATTACTAGTAATATAAATATTAAAAAACTTATTAAAAAGTATTATTTTAATTTTATTAACTTTTTTTTTTATTTATATTTTTATTACTTTTTTTATTAATTTAAATAATATTTTTAATAAGTTATCCAAAAAATATAAATTAGAAAAAAAATTAATAAGTATAAAGATAAATGAAAAATTATTTAAAATAAAAATAAAAATATATTTAAAGCAGTTACTTTAATTATTTAAATCTTTTAAAAAAAAATTTTTTTTACTACTATTTTTTTAAAGCTGTTTTAATTAACTTTAGCTCTTTTTATTTACTAAAATTTTAAGTAATAATTTTGGCTATAATAATAGTTAAAAAATAAACTTTAGTTTTATTAAAAGCTTTAATATTTTTTTATATCCTTTTAAAAATATTTCTATTATTTAGTAAATAAACTTTATTTTAGCAAAAGTTTTAATCTTTATATAAATTTCCTTTTTTATATATAGTCTACTTTATATATATATATATTTATTATTATTATATTTATTTAAATAGTTAGTTTTTATAACTATCTTTTAAAAAAAAATATACTTATCAATAAAATCTAAATAAGTAGTTTTAATATAATACCTTTTAACTTTATTAGTATTAAAAACTTATATATTTTTAAATATTTATTATTTTAATAATTAAAGCAAATTAAAATGCTAAAATAAAATAAATTATATAAATAAATTACTATAATTAGTTTATAAGTAAAAGTATAATAAATAGTACTTAACTATAAATTTATAATATTGTAATATATAAAATAATTAGTTTTAAATCTTAAATTTATACTTATATAGAAAATATATCTAATTAAATAATTTCAAACTATTTAGTAATTTAAGTTTATTTAATTAGTAAAATAAAGTTTAATAATAATCATATGTTTTTATTCCTTTATAATAAAACCTTAATATTTAAAGCTTATATATATTTATATTCCTATAGCTAGTAATCTTATAAAATTTTCTAAATACATTTAAAGTAATAGCTTAACAAAAATTTTATAAATATATAATAAATTTTAATAATAGTTTTAGCTTAAGTTTATTCTAATAGTCCCTAAGTTTATTATATAAAATATATATTTATCAATATTTTTATACATTTTAAAATATAATGTCCTTGTATATATTTAAGTAGATATATTAATAAAATCCAAAATCTTTTTATCAATCGTGCTTATACTTTTATAGAACTTAATTAAGTGACAATATTATAAATTAAACTTTCATTTTATAAAATAAGTTAATATTATATATTTTTTTAATTAGTTTCTATATTTTAAATTTTAGTATACATTTAATTTATTTATCTTTTACCATTTATTGAAAAGTTCCAACTTTATATACATGAAGGATATTCGCAAAACTTAATAAATATTACCCTATACTTTTTTTAGTAATATCAGAAATCATTAAAAATATAATAATGGTAATTTTTTATTTTAACTTGCACAAAGTATAGTTCTGTTTACAAATTGTTTAATTTAACTCTATTACCTTCAGTTATTGTCAATATAGTAAAAATGTCACTAATATTAAAAAACTTCTGGTATATATAATGATTAAATATACTAGATGTTAGTATTAAAAGTTAAACTTTTGGTAAAAACCAGCCGATTGTGTGGTACTAAATTGATAGAGCTAAGTTGGATAAGTTGAGTAAAACATGAAGTCCAATTTTTATTAAATATTATCGACTAAATTTAGAATTATAAGTTTTATTAAATAATATTATGACTTTGAATTAATCGTTTATTTTCTCTTTAATATTTTATCGCTATTTTTTATTTTAAAATTTCACAATTTTGAATTTCTTTTAATTACCTTTTTTAAATATATTATGATTTCTATGACAAAGTAATAATTCTCACTTTGTTCACTTCAAAAAACCATTTTGATTTACGCCTCACTTTCATTTTTCTTTAAATCGTAATTCCAATTTCTACAATATTAATAATCTGACAGCACTTTAATACTTTTATAAAATTAAAAACTCACCGGATTTTAATTTGGTAAGCTAATAAATTTTATTTAATTGAAACAATATTAAAGCTTTAATTATGGGAAAATGGATAAAGAGTGTGCCCCTATGCATGTTCTTTAATATATAGAAACTAAAGCTAATTGTTTAATGAACAACTACCACCTTCATTGGTTACCAGGCTTGATAAAGAAATGTGGCACTAAAAGTTAAAGTAACAGAAAATTAGTTTGTTTCATAAAAATAAGATGGAGATTGAAATTTTCAAAAAATTTAAATTCTTAATGCAATCAATAATAGTTCTTGATTGATTTTAAATTAAAGCATGTTTTCTAATAAATTAAACTTAATTGGTAATACACGTTGTTTTGAACGTATTTCGAATATAAATGTAGTTTAAAGAAAAAACATGTAAATTGAAAGAAACTATAAGCTACAACTTGTATTTTATATACCCATAAAGTAGGTAGTATTTGAAATTAAGTAATAGATTTATTTGCACTACTGTTAATGTGTATGAAATACTTTTACGCTTGGATCAGTTAGCTTATTAGATGTAAGCAGGCTTCTTAGTGATAGTAGCACATCCAATACGAGTCTTAGCTTTATCACTGAGATGGATGACAACTGCAGTTTTGTCTACAAGTTGAGATAAAGGATACAATGAGGCATCGAAGTAGGTATATTTATTTTTAGTACCTTTAAGCTTGCCAAACTTTCCGGACAGATCACCAACTTCACAGGTACTGAAATCGTCAGCTTTGCATGAGTAAGTGGTTGCGTTACCGTTAGGGTTGAGATGGAATGGGTCGAGATGTAATTTGGTAGATTTACAGTCAGTCGTTACAGGTGCTTCATGGATGTGGAATGGGTAGATATCGGTGGAGTTGTTGAAATCCTTCAACACTTCAATATCGATCTTAACCTTCTTAGCTACCTCGGTAAACTTGAAGATGGCGGAAGCGTTGACAGATTGAATCGAAGCGTATGCAGTTAATGGGTAAGCGCACTTGGTCATTTTAATTAATTGTTAGAAATGAATGAAAGATGAATTTTATGAATTTTAGGTTGTATTTAAATATTGTCTAGTTTTAGATGCGCTAATTAGCTCAAGCTAAACAATCGAGTCTTTTTTATCGATTTTATAAATCGCACAATTAATTAAAACGACTGCTTTGAAAACGGATTTACCAACGTAATAAACTTGGAAAGTAAAGAACGAGATTTAAACTGATATTGAGAACAAAAACAAATATAGTTAATTTTTATAAAATAAATTCCTAAACAATTAATTTTATCATATTACATACTTCTTTAGGATACTTTGCTTCCATTTTTTATAATTAAATAAATTGCTTTCAAAAATTAATGAAGGTTGGATGGATTTCGTGCTACACATCTTATTGAGTTTTTCGGTCTATTGTATACTAGCTAGCCTGAATCCAATGAAATTTATTTTAAAATTGGCGGAACTTTTTGGTGAATAAAGTAATTTCGCGTTATTTTAGCTTGTAGGAATAGTGCTAAATAAGGAGAAATCATCTAGAAGTCCGTGTTACTTCACTTAATTACTCACTAGAAAGCTTCATCGGACTTTTATAATCCACTTCTTTATTCCGTAAGTTGTTACTTTAAATATATATAGTATTATCGTATTGCACTAAAATAAAGCAGAAAGTAATATCGGCCCAAAAGGATAGGAATTTATCAATGGTGTATAGATATATAAGCCCAAGAAAGAAAAGAAACTATAAGGATTAGGGAAGGAATTTAGAAAAATAAAAGCAGACGTTTATTTCTTCAGTTTATAATTTTACAAAAAAATATTAATGATCTTATGACAATGTCGCTTTTCTGGTTACCTGGTTAGTACTGCTACTCTAGTACAATTTTGTTGGTTCCTCTTCTAAGCTGTAATTTTGTATTTTTCTACCTGAGTTAGTAAAGTTTGAAATTTTTGATAAATAGAATTCACTTTTTATAAGACTATTTTTAAAAACAGGTAAGGCCATCACCTTTTAATTCTTAATAAATAATTTGGTATGTACCTGCTCTATTAAGTTATTCATATATATATTTAGATTTTGATATATATAATTTTATATATTTTTTGAAAATATATTTTAAATTTCAGTATAAAGTATATTATAGTTAGTAGATTTTAAAATAATATATTTTCTTTTTAGGCTTTTAATGTATATTTAAATATTTAAAATGAATTTTAAATATTATACTATATATTTTTATTTTTTTAAGTAAGCTGTAAATTTTATTATTTATTTTTAAAGGTATAACATTAATTGTTAGAATAATATAATTAAATTAAAAAGGTGTATTTTATTTAAAGTATACTTAGCTTTTGTTTTTTATAAAATTAATTAAAACTATAAAATTAAAAATAAGTAAAAATAAGATACTTCCAAGTATATATAATAAGCAGATTTATAATATAGTATAATTAAGTATAAGTATATTATCTTAATTAGCTAAATACAAAAATAATCTAAGTTTAAGAAATTTTTAATATATTAATAATAAAATAAGCCTAAAAATAGCAAATGTTTAATAAGCTTTATATATATTATAAAAAAATAAATATAATAACAAGCAATATTAAAATAATTACAAATTTAAATAATTCTAAACTGTTAATATTATTTACTTTTTTTTTAGCTTTAGTAAATTTAATTTAATTACTTTTTAAAATATTATTTAGCATTTTTTAGTTATATATTTTTATATATTTTTATATATTTTTTCTATTTAATAAGTATTATATTATTTGTTAAAATAATATATAAGAATTACTAATAAGTATAAATTAGTTTTTAAAATTATACTTATACATATAACTTTTTTTTATAATAAATTAATAAATATTTTTATTAAATTATAATAAAATATAACAAAATTTAACTTTAAATAATAATTTTTAATAAAAAAAAAAGTAAATTACTGTGCTAAAAAAAGTTTTAGCAAAAAAATAATAAAATAATAAATATTAAAATATTAATAAAAATAATATATTTTTATTCTAATAATATTATAGCTTATAGTTTTTAATATTTACTTTAAAGTAAAATTTAATTTAATTATATAGTAAAATATTTTATTTTAACTTTATTTTAAAATTTTATTTTTAAAAATTTTTAATAAACTTTTAAAGTTAGACTTTTTTTATTTAATATATTAAAAATATAATGTTTTGTTACTCAGCAACTTTATAAGTCACTAACTTAATGATTATTTCCATTATTTTTTTACCTTTTTTCCCAAGCTTAATTGATTTTCATCACTTTTTCTTATTTTTAAATGACAAAATTATACAAATCCATCTTAACAATTTAATCAAAAATTTAAACAAGAAAATATTCTTTATTTCATTATTCTTACTCAAAAACTTACAAGTTTAATATTTATAAACAAGTTTAGTATAGTTGCCAGCACTAATTAACAAAAAACTTTACTTTTTTAATATACAACAAATCCTGACAGCTAATAACTCAAGTTTTTACAAAATTACTTTGAACATACCAAATTGTTTACCAAGCTAACATTGCTACACTATAGTAAAACATTCATATTTGTTTCTTGTTTTTGTTTTATTATTATTACTTTGTTTTGTTAGAAATATAAAGGATATTCAAAATTGCAAATGCTCTTATCTTCTCTTACAAATCCTATATATAGAATTTAGTTGCCTTTTTGTTACTAAATAGTTTGCAGTCTTTACAGCCATTACTATACATAATCTAGACTACTTACAAATACATGTCAATTTTGCTGCTAAATTTCTGCCAATATTACTTGTCTATATTGCTTACTAGGTAATTATATTTGTTATTACTATAATTAATAACAAAATCAATTTCACTTCATTGCTATCTACTAACTTTTTTGTATAAATGTTTATATTTATTGCTACCTTTACATTATGATATTTTGTACTACACAATGTAAAAATTACTACTAGTATTATACCAAAGACTGAATATTACAAAAAAAATAAGTAAAAATAAATAAAAATACTTTTATGTTAAGATATAATAAAAGTTATACTTTAAATTTATAATTATAAACTTTATCTTATTTATATATTTAATATTTTAAATTATTAAATTTAATAAAAATATACTTTAAATTATATTTTATAACTATATTTATATTTAATATTATAAATTTACCTATTTAAATATAAATATATTTTAATAGTATAACTATAATTATAGCTTTTTTTATATTTATTATTTTTTAAGTTTTATTATAAATAAAGTATAAGTTAATATAATCTTAATTTTATATTTATTTTTATAATAATAATGTAATAGTTAGATTACTTACTAAGTTTAAAAAGTAAAACTAATATTTCTAAAAGTATAAAGTTATAAATATCTAATTTTTAAACTAATTTTATTTTTAAAAGCCTTAAAAATTATTGTAATATATAACTAATCTAGCTATATTTAAGTATACTTAGTAAAAATAAAAAGCTAAAAATATATATAATAACTATTACTAAATAGAAAACTTAACAAGTAGTTTAAAAAAAACTTTAAGTTAAGTTAAAGTAATATTTAATAAATTAATTTTCTAATTAAAATTACTAAGTATAAAAATCTAAAAGTTAGATAAAAATAAAAAAATAGCTTTTTTAACTTTTTTTTTACTAAGTTGGCTAAATATTATAATTAGATTTATATAAAACTACTTAGTATTTTAAATAAATAATATTATATTTAGTTATAACTAATAAAAATAAAAATAAGCAAAGATTAATATAAATATATATAGTAGAATTAATAACTAGTATTAATATTTTTATTAAAAATACTTTTACTTTTATTATTATTATTTTATCTAGCTTACCAAATAGTAAAATATTTTTAAAAATAAACTACTATTTTAACTATTTTATTAACAAAATAGTTAAAAAGAGTAATAGTAAAATATTAAAGCCAATATATTAAAGTTAGTATATTTATATTTCTAACTAGTAAAATATAAAACTAAAAATAATTTAAAACTTTTTAGTATTTATATACTAAAATTTTAAAAGCTTTATAAATTTTTAGATTTAAGTATAAAAACTTAATATTTTTTAAATTTTTATAAAAATTACATTATTAATAAATAAATAAAATAATAAAATAATTTATTTTGATTATAACAGCTTAGTTATTATAAATAAATCTACTTAATTAAATATATAATTTTTAAACTATTTTATAAAACTTTAGTTTTTAATTTTAATACTTTTTATACTTTTTAATTAGCTATTAAAATAATTTTAAAGTAAAATTTAAAATAATTTATATATATATACAAAATATAACTTTTAAAATTAACTTTAAAACTTTTAAATTAATTTATTATTTTATTAATAATATTATTAAAATATTAAATTTATTAAACTATTATTTATTTAAATAAGATTTAGTAAATAAAATAGCTTTATATATTTAAAACTAAATTAATTTAAATTTATTTTATATAAAAAAGTAAGTTAAGCTAGTATTTTTAGCTATTTTAAGTTTTAAAATAGTATTATAAAGTATAATTTTACTATTTATTTAATATATATATAAATATATTAAAATTATTTATATATAATTATATATATATTTAGGCTATATAATAATAATAATAAATTAATAATATAAAATAAATAGTTAATTTAATTATTTGCTATTATATTATTATATTTTATTTTAACTATAATTTATTTATAAGTTTAAATTAGTTTTAAAGTTTTAGTTAATTTTAAAAAATTAAATATTATAGTTTTAGTTTTATATTTAATTATTTTTATTTAATAATTATAAAAGTAGTAATTAAGTATAAAAATATATTTAAATTATAAATGTATAAAAACTTAAAACTTAAAATAAAATTTATTTGTTAGTATATAAACTAAAAATATTCAAATTTATAATATATTATAAATAAAACTATTATTTAATATTACATAATTTTTTTAATAATAGCACTTTATTATATTGTATATATACTTTTAAAAAAATTAAAAAGAGCTTTTAATATTTAAATTATAATTTTAGTAATATAATAGTAAAAACTAACTTAAATAAATATTAATTTAAAATAAAGCTATAATAGTTTTATATTTTATTTTTATATAATTTATAGCTATATTTTTAATAAATTTTATTTTAAGTTTTTTATTAATTTTTATTTTTTTAGCTAATTAAATTTTTTTATTAAAGTAAAACTAATGTAAAAATCTTTAATTTTTATAATTATTTAATCTAATATTTTAAAGATATTTAAAAATTTACTAAAAATAATACTTTATTTACTTTTAAATAAAGCTAACTAAAATAAATATAGTAATATATATATTATATAATATAATCAACTTAAAATAAAATTTAAAAACTATAAAAAAAATTACTAAATTTTAATAAAAGTTGGTAAAATAAAGCTAAAACTATATAACTTTATTAAATAAAGTAAAGTATACAATTATCTTTTTATAGCTTTTTTATAAAAAATCTAAATTAAATAACTAAGTTAAATAGTATTTTAGCTTTATAAAATATAAATATATAGTTTTTATACTTAAAATATTATTAAAATTATATAATTTAATTAGATAATATAGTATATAAAGAAAGCTATATACTAAATAGATATATATTATAAAGTAGTATATATAAAAAGCATTATAATTACTTAAATAGTATAAAATAAATTTTTATAAAAATTATAATTTACTTAAAAATATTTATAATTTGTAAATATTTTTATAATTTTTTATAATAAGTTTTAATTTGTTCAAAGCTATTAAAAAGTAAATAATATAGCTTTTTATATTAAAGTTTTTATTAATAGTAATAGCTAAAAGTCTAATATTAAAATTATTTATTTTAAAAATATAAGTTTAATTTAAAAAATATAAAGTAATTTAAATTAGTTATACATATTGTAAATAAATAAAATATAATAGTAAACAGCACTAAAATAATAATAAAAGATTAATATAATTTACTTTTTATAATATATTGCTTTAGTTTTTATTTAGTTTTTAAATTAAATATTTAATAAATAAATTTTTTAATTTTCAATTAATTATTTTTAAAATTTTATTATTTATAATTTCTAAAGTAATACTATCATTTAAATTAAAAACATATACTAATTTAGATATGGTTTAGTTACACTTTATTTTTTAATTTTATTAATAACAACTATTTGTTTAACCGTATTGAAAAAGTTTATTTATAATACTTATTTTAAATTAGAATACTAAAAAATAAAAATTAGATATAATATATAAAATATTTTTTTTGTTTTTAAAAAAAAGTCAAGTTTACTTTATTTTAAATAAATATTATAAAGTACTTTTAAAATAAATTACCTATATCTTACTTTCTAACAAACTCATCAATATAAATTTTATTTTTATTATACTTTAGTAAAATATTATTATTAATTTTTTTTAAAACTTTTAGCTTAAATTTATTTTAATAGTTTAAACCAATTATAAATTTACTTTTTAGTTATTTTAATAATTCATTATTTAAATCAACGTTTCCTCTTAAATTTTAAATTAAAATTAAATGTATATAGATACTTTTAGATTACTTTTTAAAACAACTAATCTTCCATTTTATATTTGTATTTATACGTTATCTATTTTTAAACTGTACTATACACTTTTATTGAAATTTAATTTTTTTACTATTTCAAATTGATACCTATTTAAATAAATATAAATTTCATTATAAAAAGGTACTTATTGTATATAAAATTTTATAATAGCTTTTACTACCAAGACGCTATATAACTTTTAATTCCATTAAAAAAATATTTATCTATCTATCGCTTAAAATTTCGTTTTACAAACATATATTTAATGCAAACTATCCGTACAAGTTTACTATAATTTTTATATATAAAATAAATTGATTACTAAATTTGAATTAGCTGTAGTTATTTACAAACAGGTATTAATGCCAATTTCTTTTATAAACTAAAATGATAGTTTGTTAAATATATTTATAACTACCAATTAAATTTTAAGCTATAACCTTCCCATTATTTACCCTATCGCTTTTATTAACAAAGTAAAAAAGCTGTGAGCTGTAATAATTACAATATCTTAAGTTAACGTTTATTTGGATTAGTAATGTAAAAGGTAGGTTATAAGATCTAGAAACAGTTAAATTATTAAAAAAAATTAAATGGAGATATCATTATATGAACATGCCTATACCTGCAAAATTAAATAAAAATCAAACTAATTTAAAAAAATAATAAAAAGTTACATATTAACTAAATTTTAAAAAATAATAAAAAGTACATCTATACATAGACTATACTATATAGAAAAAGAAATTTACTATACATTAAAAAAAAGTATTCGGATAAATTTATTTTTTTATCCAAATTGGATACGCTTACAAATAATTGAAAGATTGGTAACCGATCCAATAGTTTTAATAACTAAACGAAGAACTACTACTAATAAAAGGAAATTTTATTTTAATATATAAAATTTTTAATTTATATTAATAGGTATTAAATGTAAAATTTTAGTTATTAATAAATAATAAAGTTGAATCGGTTAAAATAAAAATAGAGGTAAAATTATTTAAGAATTTAATTTTTTTTAATAAAAAGTTAATAGAAAGAATTTCAAATTTCAAATCCATCTTATTCTTTTTTTTAAAATTTTTATAGCGAATCGATGTTTATATTTTAAAATATCGATAATTAGGATGAAATTCCGATCGGTATCTTTCTACTATTTAAATTATTAATTTTAATATATGTTCGAAATAGTGTAAGAAGTACCTATTAAAGAAGAGGTACTTTATCTTTTATATAAGGCTGATAGTTAGAATTTATTATAGATTGAACCGTTCTGGATCCTTTTAGAATTGAACTTTTATTTGTATATTAATTAGATATTTAAAGTTCATTTATGTATAAGAAATGTATCGAATTCCAAAATTTTACAGCTGTTGAAAAAATCAGTACTATTGTATTATTAGATCGCTAAAAAAAAGCTGACTTATTATCAACTTTTTACTTTATCAAAAATTAAAATAAAATGAAGTTTAAAACGATACTACCTATATAAATAAAAATTAGATAATACAAATTAAATGAATTCCAATTATAAAAAAAAACTATTTTTAATATTATTTATTGATAAAGAAATAAAAATTGGAAAACTTAATACTAGATACACTTTTAAATTTAAACGTCGGTAGAAGTAGAACTTAAACTACCTTTTCGTTCCACCTGATCGTTCAATTCATTATTAAAACTAGTGCTCTCGTTAGATTCGAAACTTAACGGGCTAGTTACAAATTTGGAAATGTTGGTGGTGGATTGGTAATTTTTAGGGGTAGCAGCGCCGTCGTACCCAGTACTGAATGTTATTTTGCGTTGGTACCTACCGTAGATATACTTTGCATCAATTAAGTTATTTATCTCGTTAACTTTACCGTACAGTGAAGTAGAAGAGTTATTAAAAAGGTACGGTAATTTAGGTGGTTGGTTGGATAGATCGATAGAATTGTTACGTGTGTTACATAAAGTCGATACGAGTGGTGAACTAACATGAAGTGATGGTGATTTAGATCTTTGAGTTAGTAGAGGTGAGTCGGAATAGATAAGGTTATCGTAGTACTCACCACCACCTAGAACTTCAACGCAGTTAGGGAAACTACCTTTAGCTACGTTATTGGTATTCCCTTCCAAATCTTTTTCGTCACGGCTACTGGTACCATCCGTACCGAATTGGTCAACTTGAACTTGTTCGTTAGACTCTACAGTTATTTGGTTGTCGTTCTTAACTATATCGGTTAATATATCTAACTTACTAACTACTTTAATTTTAAAGTCAGCTCTTGGACCACCCCAACTGCGAACATCCCAAGTGAATATCGAATAGATAGTACATCCTAATTTGAAGAAAGGTGATACTAAGAAAAGTATCGGGAATGATAACCAAACTTTGAACCTTTTCATAAATGAAGCGTTAATATCCAAAATTAAAAATTTGAGAGCTAACAGAGGGAAGAAAATAGCTACGGTCCAAAGAGGTACCACACCTTTGATAACACTTATCACGTATACCATAAACAACCAACTTAACGAAGAGGAAGCGTAATCGAATATTTTAAGAACTAAAGGAATGGGCATAGTAGTCCACAACCGCAACGAACATAACATATGTGCTTCATTAATAAGTGCTCCCAAGTACCAACGTCTACGCTGTTTGATTAATTTAGTCCAAGAATCGGGAGCATCAGTTTTACACCAACTAGCTCCACATAAACCTATAGTATGTGATGTATCAGAATCTTCCATCAACAGGTGGGTCATAAACCTATCTTCACCTAGGTAATAACGGTGAAAGTGGAGTGGTGCTTTCTTGTTGAAATCTGTAAAATATTTGTTTTCGATACTCTGCATCGCATTAAGTTTTATTACAGTTAATGCACCCGGTAAACAGGTTACGGAACCGGCCAAAGCTTCCATATTCCTTGAGAACATCTGACCTTCCAAGTATTCAGCATCCTGTAAGTATTGGTAGATGTTGACGTTTTCACTAGTCCTACAAGTGATATAACCGGTTACCGCCTTAAGTCTTGGGTTAGCTATAATAGTCGCTACAAAGTTATACAACGCATTCTTATGTAAAATTACATCGGAATCGATGTACATTAACAAAGTGGATGCGTTGAGTAGTTCCGTTTTTGAGTAGATTTGGTTGATAATTTTGTATCCTTTACCTTGGGTAGCTGATTTCCCTTCGTGTTCGAACCTACATATTGTAACGCGTACCTTCTCAACTATCAACTCCAGCCTAGGTGGGAATAAAGTAGGTTCCAATCCGGCATTTAAAATTTTATATTCGTCAAATTCCGAGCCGTAAACCGATTTTACATCGGAGTTAAGGATCTGTAATTTATGTAGTAGACCCCAGTACAATTTGGATTCGGTAGCGTCATCGAAAGCTAACAATACATGCTTCTTATCAGCTGGGTAATCGGTACGGATAGCCGACTGTACAGCTCTAAGTAAAGCTTCCAACTCTTCGTTATAGATAGGCATCATTATAACAACGTTGGGTACGGCATCGATACTTTTATCGACGATCCCACTCTTTAATTTACGGCCTCGGACTCCAAATTTGAAGCTGTAGTAGAGACTAGCTAGTAAAGGTGCGTTAAACAGTACGATATACGATCCAATACATACGTAAAAACTTATTTGAACCAAAAGTTCCGGTAACTTTGGGGCCCAGGAGTACGGGATAGCGTTAAGGATCAAAGGTAAAAATAAGAGGCGTAAACAGGAGAAGATTACCGTTATTAAGATTGAAAACAGGCAACGTAGGATTGAACCGGATTCGAAAGCTGCGAATAACATTACGTAAACTAATAGTACGAAGTATACTAAATAATCGATACAAGCTAGTACCGTAAAAGCGAATACGAAACCTTGTGCTATTGCATCGCCTTTAAGGACGTAGGATTGACGAGGTAAAAAGTTTTGAAAGTTCGTCTTGTCGATAAAGATGTCGTTTACATCGCTAGAAGCACTTGAAACTAAACTTAAAAGGAGGGAAAACAGGAAGATCGGTAGGTACCTGTTAGTTATCGATGCCATTACAACTTTTCAAAATACTAACAATTCGATAAAATGGAAAAGCTAAAAGTTAACTTAAGAGGATTTTAAACTTGCACTTACAGAGTTATAAATATTACAACTAAATGCCTGCTTTAGAAAACGATCAAATGATTTATTACCAACTATTTATACACTATTACTCTCCATTTTAAGGATATTTAAATAATAAGTTGTATATGGATAGAAACCAGTAGTTATTTACCGAACCTACAGCTTATCCTTCACCCTTAATATAATTAGCTATCTTTTCAAATTAGCTCGTCTATAAATTTATAAAGTTTGTACCTTTCTAAACGATAGCGGTACCAATTTACCAACTTTAGTAACTTCTTAAGACTATTTATCCAACTATATTTATTCAGAACTGTTACGCCACCTTCATTCGTTATCGGTTTTATTTTTTACTAAGCTTCTATAACTTATTACTAAACTACTGTTTCGATAATTTTAGTTAGTAACTTTCGCTTGAAAGCTGTAATTCTAAGACAAGCTAGCGTACCGAAATAAGGAGCGATAACTCTCCTAGTACTATTTTTAATGGTTATTGTTAGAAAAAGTTGTTTTATTGGTTCCGCTTTCAAAAGCTTTTAAAACAAGAAGGTGCTTACGTATTTATTAATTTCTATTCAGTGGATACTAATTACGGAAGAGTTTAATAATAAAGATAAACAATCAATTTCTAAAATATTCTACCGGATTTTTATATTATCTATACGTTTACTTAACTTTTAGCCAATTCCTTATCAAGTGTAAACTGTAACCAACCAAAATACATGGCTAATATCCACCTCATTCTAATACTATTTAATTTCGATGTACCTATTAATTTGGACTGGTTATAATTTATAGGTACTCTAACATTGTATACAATTCTTTGGAACGTATAGACGTTGTTTTGATTGCGTATCTTATCATTTGTTACAATAGTTACATACCGATACGGTCCAATTTAATTTTAAATGGTAAATATTGATATTTAAGCTTCAATAATTTAATTTCAATAAAAATATATAATCGAAGTTTTCTAACGATAAAAAATATACAATCGATAATCAACCGATAAACTGTTCACTAATATAGTGTAGTTTATGAAAAAAGATGGTAAAGAATATCGGAAAAATAATGCTGCTTATAGGTAGGTTATTCAACCATTCCTTTTAAAAATAATTAAGTTTCACTTTTTACCAAATTTAACCAAAGTTTTTAAAAGTTCAAATTTTAAAGTTTAAATTTAAGCTCTAAAAATTTAAGCTCTAAATTTGGTAAAAATTACTAATATTTTTAAGTTTCAAAATGAGTTGGTACTAAATTTAAATATAGAACTTAATATAAAAATAAATAAATAGATAAAATTTTATTCTTTAAAAACATTGAAAATCGTTCTAGTACAGTTTATTCTTTAATAAAATATTCGGTTCATCCGTTTAGATTTTAAAATTGATAAGGTACGTAGTAATAAATAAATTATAGTTTCTTTTATCCAAATTAATAATATAATCTAGATCTATATATCTATTTATAAATAGTACTTTCAGTTGTAATTACTTTTTAAAGTAGCACTTCACTTTAAATTTAGCTTATTTTTTTTATTTACATTCTATCGAATCAATTAATTGTAAACAATTCATACTTATAGAAAAGTAGTTTATGACAACGAAACGAAACAAAATATTTTATCAAATTAAAGGAATTACTGTTTTATTGAAAAATAGAAATTTGATCCAAATTTATTAAGTAAAATTTTTATTTTATTTTTATAAAAATCGAAATGTAGTTACAACCAAGTGTTTTATTTTAATATTAAGTTTAACTTTTATATTTCGAATTTATTAATTATTTAGTTAATTCACTAACCGTAATAATAATAATAATAAAATTTTAAATTATTTATTTTTCCAATTAAAAAAATTAGTTAATCAATAATTAATTAGTAAGTTAGAACAGCTACATTTTATTCATTTTTAAGAGATATCAATTTAATCAATTGGTTTAAAAATTATCTAAAATTTTTATTTTTAATAATTAGTTAGTATTAAAAAAGTAGATAGTGGAACATTTTTTAAAAAAAATTAAGTTATATATTAAATAAATTAAAAAGCAATTACAAAATATACCTTTTTTAGTAAAAGTGCTTTTAAATAGTAGCAGTTTTAATTTTGTGCAAATGTAAAACTACTTTTTATTTACATGTTATAAAATAAAAATTAAGTAATAAACTTTTACTATTAGTAAACACCATATCTGTAATATAATTAAATTAATTACATTATTAGCTAGTATATTTAGCAATAAAAATATATAGTAATTATAAATTAAAAATTTTAAACTTTAAGAAATTTAAATGTAACTAAGGTTTTAACTTTATTTTAGTTTTTTAAAAGTAGAGAAATTTTTAATTTTTAAAAAAAAGGAAAATAAACTGTATTAATTTTATATACAGATAAAAATAAATTTAATATTTATATTAATAACTTAATATATTTAAAAATATACCAATTTTTTAAATTTAATAATTACAAATATTATATAAAATTTAAATAAACTATTTAAAAAAAAAACTTAAAAAATAAAAAAGTAGTATAATATATAAATTTAAATAAATAACTTTTTTATTAGCTATTAATATATATATGCTAATAAATAGTTAAAAATATATAATAATTGCTTATATTTTAGCTAATAATATTATAATTTTATATTAGCTTTTATTATTTAAAAAACTAATATACTTTTTAAACTTTATTTTTATTAAAAATAATTATACTACTTTAAAAAGTTATATTTATTTAAATGCTAAATTAGCTTAAATTTAAAATAAACTTAAGCTAAAAATTAAACTAATATTAAATAAATTTACTAAAAAATAAAACTAATATATATATAGTTATATATATAATATTTACTTTATTAGTATAGCTTAATTTTTTAAAGTTAATATATTTTTATATTATTTATATATATATGCTTTTTTAAATTTATCTAAATTTTTATTTAATACTCTAAACTTCAAAATATTAAAAATATACTAAACAATAACATAGAATAATTATTTTTTAAATGGTTAAAGTAAATAAAAATATTTAATTTTTAAGCTAATTAAATACTAATTATTTTATTAATTTAATTTATTATAAACTGTTTTTATTACTAATATTTATTTAAAATTATTTAAAAATTGTTATTTTATTACTTTATTTATAGCTATAAATATTTTTATACTATTAATATAACTAAAAAATTTAGTAAATATATTACTACTTAATTTAGCTATTTAAACTTTTTTAAATATATATAATTAGCAAAGTTTTATACTTATTTACAAGTTTTTAGTATGTTGATATATAATAAATATTAAAAAATATATACTAATTAAAAGTATATTTATATATAACTTTAAAGTAATATTATTAATTTAAAAAAAGTATAGTAAGTTTACTAATTTAAAAAAAAATTAAAATATTATAACTACTAATTTTTAAATAGCATTTTGAGTATTTTAAATATTAAAATAATAATTAATAATTGTATATTTTAAAATTTTAAATAAATAAAAGCTAATTATAAATAATATATATATATTATATTTACTAATTATTTTTTAAATTTACTTTACTTTTATATTAATTTTATAATAAAAAAGCTAATTTAAAATTATAAATACTATAATTATAAAAGCTAGTCTAAACTAAAATCATACTTTTTTTATTAAATTTTTATTTATTGCTTTTTATTATATTAGCTTTTAATATATAAACCTAAATAAAATAAAACTTATTAGTAAAAAAAATAAAAGTAAATTTAAATTTTAAAAAATTAAAAATATACTAATTTGGATTTATCTAAGTGCTAAATGGAAAATTAAGACTTAATGTTTATAAAATTAAAGATAAAATAGCATAATTATATAACTATTTAGCTTGTTACCAAAAAAACTTAGTAATTGTAACAAATTACTAGTAAAGATAATATTATTTACAATTTATAACCTTATTAATTTAATACAATAATATTTTAAATTTTAATTTATTTATTTAAAATGCATTTTAAAATATATTAAAACTATAAAAGTACTGAATTATTTAAGATAAGCAACATTATATAGTTATTTATATTGCTACAACAGATATAAATAATTTAAAATACAAGTTAACTAATTTGATAAACAGTCTATTATCTTAAGGAATATAAGTTCAGTAAGCTTTAGAAAATATAATAAGTTTGTAATTTACATAAATGTTCTAGTGTATTTCATTCTTTACTACTTTCTTATTATAAAAGGTAACTTCTAGCTAAAATATTTAAGCAATAATTTTAAATATTAAATAAAACATCTATGCTACTTAGTTCAATTTTTGAAAAGGTGTTTATAAATTATAAAATAGATAATCTAAAATTCTTTAAAAACTAGTATATATATATAAATGGTAGTACTATATTGTTGAATTGTTTCTTAATTTTTTTTAGATATATCTAGTAGAAGCAGTAAAATTTTCAACTCTAACAACTTTAGTTAAAGTTTTACTACCTCTAACGAACCATTGCTCCAACGCATCAGGACAGTTTTCCAACTCTAAAGATCTGAGGTCTGAGAAGTTATGAGGTTCAACGAGCAGCTCAGTTAAATTTACGTTGTTGAAAGCATCTTTACAAAAGTTTAATTCGATTCTACGGCATAAAGTTAACTGTTTAACAAACGCTACAAAATTTGAACTGAAGTCGGTAAGCTGGTAAATGTTAAGTTTGAAAAGCGAAATGGTAGGTTTGAAATCGAAGAGGTGGGATTGAATGGTACCTCTCAATTGTAGATCTTTAAGCTCGGTTAATCCGGTAAATAAAGCTTGTAATGAATGGTTGCTATAATCAGAACTCCAGTCTAAATGAAGAACCTGAAGTTTAGTGAAATTGTCCCAGCCTTGAAAGGTGGTTGGGTCGATTGCATTAGTGTAAAGGCTAATAAGGCGGTGATGGTTAATAACTAAGGGTTCAGTCAAATTTTTGAGGATGAAATTATCCAAATTCTTAAGTTTAGGCCAAAATTTAGCGTTGTACAAGTAGTTTAAAATTAAGTTATTGATCCCATGGGTAATAGTAAACTTCAAATCGATTACGTTTTGGAATACCGGTAATTCGTCAACTTCATCTTCATCGATAGTAAGTTCGTAAAATTCGAAGTCCAAGTATTTTAAATTCTTAAAATTTTCTCCCACTAGTTTAAAGAATTTAGTAGTTGCCTCCCAAGTATTAAATTTAATATAAACCAACAGATCACTCTTAAAGTCAGATATCCATTTTACATCAAGCCGAGAACACTCGAACTCCAACTGTTCAAGGTTAATGAAATGAGGAATTAAGCTTTCAACCTGGTATTCTAAACTGAAATCTATAGTTAACTCTAGGCGATTCAGCTGTTTAAATACCGAGCCCGTATAATCAATTAACTTTTTAATTCCTTGTTGAGTATCTATATTTAACCTTAATAATTTCAACTCGCTGTACTTTTTCAACTCCAAATTTAATTCATCAGGGTTGATAACTTGGGAACTTTCGATATATTTGTTAAACTTGATGACAGACGGCTCAAGCTTTTCCCATACCTTTTGTCTAAACTCAACTTTAACTTTATTCAAATTCTCATCTTCGTCACTTTCATCTGCTTCATTACTTTCATCTTCATCACTTTCATCTACTTCATTACTCTCATCCGCTCCATCAGCTTCATTACTCTCATCCGCTTCATTAGCTTCATCACTTTCATCCACTCTATCAGGTAAATCTTCCGCTTCCTCCTCTTCTTCAGGCTTATGCGGAAAACTGTGGTTATAAATAATATCTTTATATAATATAGGTAAAGCTATAGATTTGAAATATCTGTTTACATAAATTAACGAAAGTATATCTTCTACGTCCAAGCACGAAATTAATTCCTCCAACATCCCCCTGGGAAGTTGCTGTATATTAGTTGCAAGTTCAGTCATAGCTTTTTATCTTTTCTGTGTTCAAGTAAAACTTTCTTAAGGAGCTGGAAGTCCTTTTACTTATACTCTCTTGGACTCTAAGCGTGAATAACCAAAGTAACAAGTTATTGAGGCGTGCTAACCTAAACAGGCTTGAAATATTAATTAGAAAGTATTGTACAATACTTTAAAAATCTTAAAAATTACCGAAGTTTAATAATAAAACTGATTTAATTTATTTATTTTAGAAATAGTTCTGAGTAAATAGGAACCCTTTTCGTATGTTATGTGAATTATATAGTGGTTATCAGCATGGTATCGTGGAAATATATAAAAATTTTATAAGAAAAATGGGTATAAATAAAAGTATAAATGTAAATAAAAATAATATGATAGAATCGATAGCGTTAAAAATATCAGTGAATTCGTGCGAATTCCATTTCACTTAGCACTTTATCGTTCTAAAAATAATTAATTAGTTATTAATTTAATCCATTACATTTTTACATTTACGTAATTTTGGCAATGTAACTTTTTTAATGCTTTAAAAGATAGTATTAAATTACTAAAATCAGGTAAAATCAAGATTAAAATTTTTCCTCATTTAAACAAATTTGAAAATATTGATTTAGACCGAATTCCCAAAAATGGATTTCAATTTTCCAGTTGTTGTAACAAATAAGATGTTATAAACTCTAATACAACTAAAACTAAACTTAAAACTGAGAAACGTCACCAACATCTTTTTAAGAAATTAATAAAAAATACCAATTAAAATCTATTCAAGATCTGAAGAAAAGTTTACATGTAGACCTACCCAAACTGTCGAACTACTCAAAAAATGATATTACCAACTATTAAACTACTTGGGTAATTTTAACATATACTTGTCAATTAAACATAAACTCTTTAGTACCGCCAAGAGCAAGAACAAGCCGTTATGCTGGTTGGTATTAATAGATTTAACTAATAGTGTATAAAGATTACATTAAACTCGAAATATTTGTTTTAAGCTAAAAAACAAGCAAATAAAAGTGTATTTTTTTGATGTCAACATTAAAAAAATGCTCTTTATTTACTACAGGAAGACATTAAGGAGATATATTCTATTAATATTACTAATATTAAGATAGCAAGAAAAAAGGAGGCAGTTAGTATTTATAACATTTTTTTAGTAATTAACTTAAGAATTTATTAGTACTCTAAATTGTTTATAAAGTATATAAATAGGTTCTACTTACATTTTAAAGAAGTACCTTTATTTAATATTTATTTTTCTCTCTTTTTTAAATAGTTTACTTGGTGGAAAAGATATATTACTATATGTAATACTGTGGTTTTCAGCTAAAACCTTTTAGTATACTAGCTTTTTTTTAAATCTAAAATTTTGGTAAAATATATAATTAAGAGTTTTTAATTCACTTAAAGAGCTTATATAGAGCACTATTTAAGAAAAAGCTGCTAATAAAGTGTTATTAAAATAGAATAAGCTAAATATTTTAATTGCTTTTAATATTTTTTACTAATATAAAAATAAAAATTTTAATAAATTTAGTTAAATATTTAAGTATTTAAAAAATTATTTAAACTAGTATCAAAAGAATTAAAATAGTATTTAAAAATGTTTTTTAATATTTTTTTAATTTTTAATTTTCAGATTTATTTCTTAATATTAAAAATAACTTTATCTTATTAGTTAGTATTAGACTTATTATTTATACTAGTAGTATTATTAAAGTTTTTTTTATTAAAAAAAATTAAAATATATAATATTTTTTTATTTAGAAATGTAAAAAAGTTAATAAAATTTAGTATTTATAAAATAAAAAGCTAATTAACAATTAAAATTTTTAAAGCTATAATTAATTATTTCTAGCATTTTTTTAAAACATAAATTCTTAATATTAAGGTTTTTAAATATTTTGTACATTAAGTATTATACTTAAAAAAGGTAAATAATGCAAAAAGTTAACTAAAGTAAAAATTTATTAAAATTTAGGTTTAAATATTAAGCTTAAAATTATTTAATATTAGTAAATTTTAATTTTTTTTCTAATAACTTTTACTAAAATTAATTAAAAACTACTAATTTTTAAATTTTTATAGATTAAAACTATATTAAATAATTTTTACTAGTAATAAAAAGCTTATTTTCAAATAAATAAAATTAAAATGCTTTATATTTTTAAATTAAAAAATATATATATATATTTAAAGCTTATTAAATTATTGTTCAACTCTATTATATAATTTTAGCTAACTTTAGTTTAATTTTTTTACTATTAAACTAATAATAGTTTTTTAAAACCAATTACTTTAAATTTAAAAAATATATATTAAAATATTTAAAAGTTATAAATATAACTTAAAGTTTAAGTACTTTTTAATTTTAAAAGCTATAAACTAATAAAAAATATTAGTTTTAAAATGGATAAATTTATAACTAAAAAAATACTAAAATATTTTAAAAGTAAAAATATTAAATAAATTTTAAAATAAACTACCTATCTTATTTTTTAAGGTTTATTTAATACTTTTATAAGAAAATTACTAGATATACTAATAAAAAACCTTTTTTTACTTTAAATAAACTTTTATATATTTATTTTTATATTAATATTATAATATATTTTTAAAATTTTAATGTACAATTAAGCCAAAGCATTTAATTCAAATTAATTAAATACTAAAAGTTATATACTTACTTTTAAATTAAGCTTATAAATAACTATAATGCTTAATTTTTACCTTAGTATTATAAAAAACTAAAGTGAATATTTTTATTTAAGCTTTAATTAATTAAGTTATCTATTTTTAAATTAGCTACTTAATAAATATAGTATTTTTAAATATAATTAAGCTAAAAAATATTAAATAATTAAATAAATTGTAATACTAATTAATAATAAATTTATAATTATTTAGAGAAAAATTTATTAAATTTTTAAATTATAAATATTAACTTAGTATTTTTAGCATTTTAATAAATACTTTATTATATTAATATTTATTATATATATAGTTAATTTATATATTTATAAAATATCCTTTTTAAAAAAACTTTTAAATAAAATTTTAATAATTTATATCTTATAAATTTATTATAATTAAATAGTTTTAATTATTTTTTTAGTTATTAAGCTAATTTATTTAATATATAAGTATATTAAAAAATGAATAAAATATTTAAATTTAGCTAAATTATATTTACTTATTAACTAAACTTTTTAAGTAAATTTAATAATATAAATTTTAAATATTAAATTTATTTTTTAACTATATATTATTTAGCTTAATTATTTTATTAAGTTATAGTATTATTATAATAAACATATATATTATTAATATTTATTAACATATAAAAGCTTTAGTTTTTAAAAAAATTCTATTAATAATTTATAAAATAAGTTAAATAATGTAAATCAGATAAATATTATAAAATGAAAAATAAAATTTAATAATATAATACTATACATATTAGTATTTTTAATTATTTTTATATTAGCTTTAAATAAAAAATTATTAAAAAAATAAAAATTATATATTAATTAAAATTAATAAAAACTTAATAGTTACTATTTAATTAAATAAGTGTATTTTTATAATTTTGTATTTTATAAGTTAAATATTTAAAAAAATTAAATATAATAATTATATTTTATTTACTAATATAATAAAACTATAAAGTTGTATAATAAGTAATTAAAATTAGTTTAATAAAGCTTATAAATGAAAAAAAATTATTTATAATAAGTTAATTAAAATAAGTAGTTATAAAATTAAGCATCATAAAGTATTATATTTCTTTACCTTTTATTGCTAGTAATTAATTCTACATCTCTTTTTTAATATAAAGATAATTTTATATTTTTACTTAGTCTTACTTCTTTTATTTTAATCTTTTCTAAAAACTCTTTAGCTTAACTTTAAAATTTTAATTATTTTTAAAGTTTAGTTTTCATTCTTATATTTCAGTTTTGCTTTTTATTCTATTTTATATTATGTTTTTAAAGTATAGTATGTTAACTTATCTTCTACTTGATTAGAAAAAGGTCAATTATAGAGTTTGGCAAAAAGTTAGTATAGTTTTAAAAGAAGGTATTTACAAAAAAAGAATTATATATAATATAAATACAAATTTATCAAATTTGTTATTACAGTATTATATAAATACAGTATACAAAAATATTTGAAAATAAGTGATTTTTATTATTAAATTTATGAAAAATGCTATAATATTAGAATATAAAGTAATTTAATATATTTAAAAGTCGAAAATATTCTTTAAAAAAAATTATGTTTACCCCTTTTAAAATTGAATATCTTTAATAAATTATATTAAAATTTTAACCTTTTATAGATAAAGTAAATACCATAGATTAAATGTTTATATTTAAAGTTATTAAAATTAAAAAAGGAATTAGTTACTGTTAAAAGTAGTTGCTTATTTATGTATTAAACATTATATTAGTATAAAATAGCTAAAAATAATATTATATGGGATATAATTAAAAATATTTTTACTTATAGCTAGTAGACCATGCACTTTTGTTTTAGCTAGGGAAGGTAATTCGAGCTTTCGATTGATTAATAAATTTAAAAATTATTTATAATTTTCAGAGTTTATTCAATTTATATTTCGTAAAGATATAAAGCTTTTAATTTATCAATACTTTAACTTTATATCTTATCTTTTTATTATCACATAGCTAGTTATAATAACTAAAGTAATAACTGTTCTATTTTAGAGTCCTGAGGCGGTACTTGAAACATTAATAGAATATAACAAATTTTCTTTAAATTTCACATCAACTTATTAACTTTTTAAGGAACAATTAGTTTTAGTTTATTACAAGAATGGAACAGTAATTCCAAATATTTTTTAAAATAAAATTATGTAGAAACCTTAATTGCTTACAGATTTATAGAAAACAAAGCCACAAGTAAATAATTAGGCACCCACCGGAAAGAGTTGCCCTTTACGGTTCAATTTAACGACGCCGGAAAAAGATTTAAACTACGGAAGTAACTTTAAATCAGGCAAATGGTCGTTACCTTTAAATAATAGAAATTGTTCGAGTTCAGGGTGAAGAAGTTGAAATTGATGGATGTTGTGGGTTAATTCAAAGTTTAAAATTTAAGAAGCTTACTATTGGCTGCCCTGCTCATAAATTTTTTGTAGTTGGGGGTAGGAATAATAAAATTAGAGTTCGAAGCTGGCAGCAGTTTGAAACTTTGTTGGCCTAGACTTCTGCAGTTAGATTTAGTAAAACCTAGGCTAGACTCTTCGATATAAAGTTGATTTCTTTTATTAGAAATTAAATATTTCAGTTCATAGAAGGATATAGATATATTTATATTTAATTATTTTAAATATATAGAAGTTTGTGAAAGTACAGTTAATTGATATATCAATTTTTTTGATTTTATAATGAACTTTCTAAAAACACTTTACTTTAATACCAGTTTTATACGGCTTCATTAACTTCAATAGATGTTGAAATGTAGCGTTAAGTATTTACATTAAAGAAAGTAGATAATTTAGGATAAGATGACTTATAATAATAAACCATTTATTAAGCTTTTTAAAGGGATGCTAACGAAAGTAAATAATAATAGAATAAACATGGGTAGGGTAGGAATAAGAAGTAAATTAAATTAACAAAGTACAAGTTTAGCTTTAGCCTGAGTATTTAAAGACATAGTACATTTCTTATCTACACTAGTAATTTCACAGATTTCTCCTTTACAGTTACCAGAGAGGCAGACTAACTTAACTCTAAACTTATCTTTTTCGTTGAACTTGTTTACGTAATTAGGGTTAACCATCAGATTTAGATATGTTAAACCTTGGTAACCTTGATTTACACCTAAAACGTAGGGTGCCCAATTCCCTTCCGGTTTATTAGGTGAACCCCAGATACATGATTTCTGGTTAGAATTTGGTAAGTTGATATAATAATGAGCACCAGAACCCATCCAAGTTGTTGAAGGTGGTGAAGTTAATCTTACGTTCATCTGTTGTGGTTCGACTACAGTTGGTATCAACATGATCTCGGAGCCAGGGTATACAGTTTGACAAATACTTACGCTAGTATCTAAACTGTTGTCGACGTACAAGTTATCCATACCTAATCTACATAGATCTTTTTCTTTAAAAGGCTTTTTAACTTTACCATCAGCTGTACAGAATATCCCACCGTTTAACGACCCACATCTCGTTTTATCACTACAAGTTGCCGATGGATCGAACTGTAAGGAGTAATAACCCGGTTTACAAGCGTAAGGACACCAACTGTTACCTTTACAATAACTGGATTCGGTTGCCCAACCTCCTTCATTTATATACTGTAAGTTACTATCATGAGGTAACTTACACTCTACTAAATCATCCATACTCTTATATTTACTTTCTAATTGTTGCATCGCACCCATATCGATATCGGTATCGGTACTTTGTATCAAGTTAGTTAATTTCGTTAACCCAACAGGTGGATCTATAAAAGTGGTCAACACTCCTACTACCAATATCGAAGTTAATATTAAACGTATATGCGATATAAATTTCTTTTTATATACCATTACTTTATAATTATAGTTATTAAATAGATGAAGTAGGTGTAGTAATTAATAATAATAATGATGATGATAATAAATAATTAAAAGTATGAAATTAATTGAAATGTAAAAAAGAATTAAATTACAAAAAAGAATAAACAAGTTTCAATAAATAAATAAATTTACTTTATATCTAAAAAAATTATTTATTAATATTACTGTATTTTACAAATTTAGTGTGTATAAACTTAGAATTCTTTTCGAAAGTTAGTCTTATAAGTTTGAAATTTTAAAGTGATTGAGTTAAGTTTGAGATTAGTTATGGGGTAACTCACTTTTGTTGAAATTTTAATTGGAAAGTTTGGGATTAAATCTTTAAAAAAAAACACTTCCATTGTACCAATTGCATCATAATTACTGTTCGTATAAACAAACTTTGAATAAGTTTAACTGTAGTTAGTTACCGAACACTTGGGAAGCTATTCAACTTTACTACTTTACTAATAATCGGAATAGTTTATTTTAACTTGTACTGCTACGGTTGAAGTTGGGGATGGTTTTTATTTAAACTGTAAGTATAGGGGAAGATCTGTACCTTTTTTTAAATTAAATAGGAGCTAACTGGTCGAAAAAACTACTGTTTTTTATTCGAAATTTAAATTTACTAACAATCGTATACACCATCTATCTAATTTATTTATTTTTCATCTTTATGAACTCAGTTACACTGCTTTAAAACAATAAGCTATAGTTTTAAAACATTTGTAGATGTAATGAAAGGTAGCAGTGTATGTGAAGAAAAAAAAATTAAAAATTACATTTCGAATCGCCGATTTTTATTTACAATATAACTCGTTGCTCGAATTCGTTCTAACAATTAGTCAACTTCAATTTTTTATTTGTTCTATTTTAAAATTTTGATTTCTACATCTTATACCTGTTTACCTACAACTATATTATGCTAATTTATAACAGCCTTTCGATAAATATTGTGCTGTTTTGATTAATCTTAATAATTTATTAAATTTTTTAATTTCAATTAAATCTACTTTACGATTTATAACAGATTTTAAAGTTGATAAAGTAAGAGAATCTGATTAAACTATTTCAAATTTACTCCCATTAAATTTAACCTTGACTCAGATAACTATATTAACAATATAATTTTAATAAGACGTAAACACTATAATTCTACTATCAAAGCTTATACGATGCAGGTAGTAAATTATAATACATTTACGATTGGAAATATCAAAGGTAAAATTCATTTTAATTTTAAACAAATGAATAAATTTTGGTTAATTGAGATTCCAACTATAATTATTTCTAATTAAAAGTAGATAACTTTTTTTATTAAGTATATTACACCAATGAAACATTTACAGTAAATTGATATAACATTAAAATTATAAGCACTTAAACTATCTTTTATTTATTTGTTAACTTTTATTTATCTTAAATTTAAAGTCAGTATAGTTTTGTTTGCAATTTGATTAGTACTTGCAGTAATTAGGCGCTTTTCATATGCTGATGAACTGCTTTAGTATTTTAATTTAAATTAGGCTAAGTTTTATAAAAATTTTTAATAATATAAATTATTGTTAAAGTTGAAATAAAATTTTATAAATAAAAAAAGATAAATTTAACAGTAATTAATTTCGAAAATTGAAAATATTTTTAAAAGTAAAATATTTATTTACTGTAATAACTTAGTATGTTAAATTAATAATTGATTATACTTTATTTTTTTATAGCTGTGATAAAATAAATACCAGCATATGAAATATATATCAATTAAAGGTTTTAGATATAGTAATTGACCAATTTATTATTTACTATACAATATTTATCTATAAAATAAATAAAAATTCAATACTTTCTATATTAACTAAAAGGTAATTACTAAATAGAGGATCAGCTATTATCAAAAATAGCTAATTTCTATATAAAAAGCTTAATAAATTTTTTAAACCTTAATATAGTTAGATTTTAACTAAATAAATAAATTTTATTTATTTAGTTTTACATATATATAAAATTTCAAAAAAAACTTAAATAATAAAAATTATTTATTATAATATTATAAACAATATATTAAAATATAAAATACTAATATAGATCTAGGTTTTTTTTTTAAAATTAGCAAAATTTTTTAATATAACTATATTATTAAAATAAAATTTTTATTATAATAACTTAAAAAATAGTATATTTATATTAAAATACTTTTTCAATATCTAATTTTATAGCTTTAAACTTTAACTACTTTACTAAAATACTATTTATAGCTATTTATAAATTTTTTTAAATTAGCTTTACTAATATTCTACTAAGTATACTTAATATAATTCTATAGATTGTTAGTATTTTCTAGTAGAGTATAGTTTTATAAACTTTTATTATTATTATTACTTAGAGATTTTTAATTAAATTAAAGTTTAGATTATATATAAACTAGTTAAAAATCTTAATACTAGTATTTTTAATATAATTTCTAGTTATTATAATAGTATAAAAAGTAGTAAAGTTATATATTAGAATAACTTAATAGTTTTTTAAATAAACTTTTTGAATAATTTAAAATAAAACTGTTTAAGTAAATTTATATAAATATTAGTATTAAAATTATCTTTTATATATACTAAATATAGGTTTTTTATATATTAAGCATTTTCTATATATTAACTTTAAAGCTACTAAATTAGTATAAGTTATAATCTATTATATAACTAAACTTTTAATTTTAATTAAGTTAATATATATAATTTTTATCTTTAATATTATACTTAGTAAGTTTATATTTATTAGTTTAAATAATGCTATTTAAATAGCCAGCATTTTTAAAAAGTATGTTTTTAGCCTAAACTAATAACTTTTTCTAAACTAGTTTAATAATATATTATTTTATAAAGCTTAAAAACTATTTAAATTTATTTATACTTAAAAATCTATAAAAAAATAAAAGTATAACTTTATATATTATATAATTTTAAAGATAGCTTTAAAATTTTAGCATATATTTATAATATTATTATAGTAATATATTTTGGAAAATTAATAATAATAGCTAAAAAATATAAGAATGTTAATTATAATTATATATAATAAAAGTAGATAAATAAAAAATAAAAAGTTTATTATTATTGTTTTAATATAATAATTTAAGATTATTATTAAAATTTAGAAAATAAACTAGCTTTTATATAGTAAAGGCTAATTTAAACTATTTATTTAGCTTTAAATATTAAAAAATTTATTTTAAATTTATCAAATTTAGTAGTAATATAATAATTATATTTTAAAACTTTTTAAAATTTATTATATTATCTTTATTAATAATATAAATTTTTAGTAAAAATATACTTATTTATTTAAATAAATAATTTTAAATTTATTAAAATATTAATTTTGATTTAATTAAAAGCTTTAAATATAAGTTTAATATTTATTAAAATTTATAGTTATAATATTAAAAAAGTATATAATATATAGCTAAAAAATAAATATTATGATTTTAATTAAAAAATATTAACTTATTTGAAACTTAACAGTTATAAAAATAAAATAAAAATATTTAAAATAGTTAATTAATATTTATAACACTTATAATTAAACTAAATTTATTAAAATTTTACTATTATTAATAACTTTTATTTTGCAATTAATATATTATTAACAGTATATAAAGTAGTTTACCAAAATAAAAGTTTTTCTTCTAGTTTAAAATATTTGTTTTATTATATAAAAATAATTTTAATTAAAATATAAGGTTTATAAAATAGTCAAAAGTATTTATAATAATAAATAAGTCTTTTTATTATTATAAATTTTAATATAACTATATATTTAGATTTATAAAATAAGTTATAAAGTTGTAACTATAATTATATCTTTTTAATTTTAGTAATAATTAAATTTAAAAATTTATTTTAAATTAAGGCATTCTAATAGTTATACTAATATAGCTAATTTATAAAATATATAGCAAATTTGCAATAAGTAATATATGTATAAATATTAAAATATAATTTAAGTTATACCTTAATTAAAAAAATTAAAGCTGTTTTAATTATTTAGTAAAAAAATATATATTATAATTATAATTATTATCTTTTCACTATAGCTTATAAAATAAAATTAAGTATATAAATATAATAATACCTTAAAAATATATTACTAAAAAAATTTAACTAGCTATTATATATTCTTTAAACTAATATATATTATTTTACTAAATTTTAAATTTGTAACAATAAAGTAATATATTAATTTAAATAGATATTAATTTATAATATTATATTTATAATAATTATAATTAATTTAAAAAAATAAAAAATAAAGTTTATTAAATATATTTAGTAAATTAAAGTTAGTATATATAAATAATTTAATTATAGTTGATAATTATATTAAAGTATTAAGTTAATATAATATTTTTAATATAAGAAAAATAAAAACTTTATAAATCAAATTATTTTAATATATAATAAATCTATTTATAAATAAAAAATGTAGCATATAAAGCTATAAACAATATACTTTTACATTATAAAACTCTAATTTTATTATACTAATATTTATAACTAAAATATTCTATTTTAAACTAATACTTAGATAGTTAAAATTATAAAAGCATTAATATTAGCTTTAATTTAAAATCTCTTTTTAATTTAAATACTTATTATTAGTAGTTAAGAATAATTAAGCTTACTAATAGTTAGGTTAGTAAATTTAACATATATTTTAATTTATTTACTATTTTTTAAATTAATATAATAAGATAAAAATATTATTTAACTTTTTTATTTGGAAATTTCAGAATTTATTTATACTGCATTTTTAAACTTATTTTAATATAATTGATAAATATAATTTTGATAAATTATCTAAAGATTTAGATTATTTTATTAATTAAAACCTAGTTTAAAATAATCAAAACCTTGAAAGACAAAAAATAGGTTTCAATTGTTAATTTTATATTAAAAAAAATAGTTTAGTAAAATATTTAAATCTTATTTTTTTGATTTTGTAAATAAATCTACTCTTTAAAAATATTTACTACCATATTAAAATAAATAAAAATTATGGTATTTAATGATTATACAGATTGTTTAGCTTAGCTTAGAAAAATTATTATGATAATTCTTTGGAATACATATATCTATAAAAGTTATTAAGTTAACAATTTGACCTGAAATAAATAAATATGCTTATAGAAATAAGTGTGATTTTAATTAATTCTTATCTCCTATATTTATTTCCACCAGCATACCTTGGCAGTTTGGGGGGAGGTTTAAAATAATACTGCTTACTTCCTAAAGTACACTCCCTAGGCTTTCTTATCAAAGTTCCAACTTCCAATCCACGGTCTCGGTTCCAATCAAGTTCCGATTTGTAATAAAAACTTTGCCCATCATCCTTAGGTTTCTTACCGTTATCAAGATGTTGAACGAGGTCGAACATGGGTAAAGCGTTAAGTTTAGAGTTTAAGAAAGCTGGGATGAAGCTAGATTCGGTGAGCTTATTTAGTTTCAAGTATAATTCATTAAGAGGTACAGGTGTCCTTCTATCCATTCCGGCAAACGTTTGCAGAACGAGATCGATGAAAAGTTCATCTTCGGACGTAGCGGTTTCTAAAGTAATATCATCAATTACCTCTTCTTCATGGAAACTTAAATTAAACTTTTGCGGAGTTCCTTGAACTGGCGAACTATGACGAACAGTTGGTGTTACTTCGTTATCAAGTGCAAAATGTGGTCGATCATAAAACTTTATTTCCTTCTCAGTCAAGGGGTCAATCATCATTCCTTCCTTTTCTTCATATTTTATTTCTTTAGGGCTGATTAAAACTTCAACTTTTATAGGTTTAGGTTCCAAAAATATGGCCTTTACTCCTACTATACTGATAATGTCCTTATTTCTTAACTGTACCACTTCATTTGACCAATACCTTTTATAGTCTATTTTGACACCGTTATTACCCAACACTTTAATAAAGAAACTATCATTTATATCACTATACTTTATCATACAATGCAACCTTGAAATTCTTTTAACTTTATTATTTATTTGAATATCGCATTTATGGTGTCTACCTATATAAATGGTTTTGTTCCTGGTACCTATTATCTCAACAAAGCCATTAGAGTTCGAGCTACCTGAAGCAGTCTCTGGCTTGTGTTCTTTGAATTTATTTACCTCCAACATAAAATAAATAATTTTTTAAATGTAATCTTTTTGTAAACTTGAGATAAATTAGTTTGATGCATTTTATATTTAAACCAATAACAATTTTATATCTTAAACAACGCTCAAGAATATCTATCTTAGTATATATAGTCGATACTGTACTAAAATCTACTGAATTTTGACAGAATTAGATAGGATTATTTTCATAAAAGATGGATAGAAATGGTGCACCTCTAGCTCCTAATGAATGGAAAATGTTGATGAAAATCCATAATTTTTTACAGATTAAGTATATTATTATCAAAAGACAAGTTCCCAATGCTCGAAAAATACTTGCTGAAGCTGCTGGAGTTGGATTTCAGACAGCACAAGAAGCTATTCGTAGATATAACGAAATAAAAAGGAGGAGAAATCAAGGAATACAAGATTAAGAATTTAGGTCGACCAGAAAAGTTAGAAATTAAGGATTAAATAACTGTACAGATAGATGAAGATATATCAGTTGAAGCTAAAAGTGGACTACAGACGAAAAAAGAAAAAACAAGGCAAATCTGAACTAATGAAACTGAATAGAAATAAATTTAAGTATAATAAAGCCATTAGCATTCTATGTACTCCAGTTAAAGCAAATAGCAATGAAGTTGTATCTACTAAACTTAAAGCTATCAATTGTTTACCGGTTGAAATGAAAACAAATGAAGTTATATCAATCCAGACTAATAATATCAATTGTAGATCAGTTGGAATGAAAAATAATAAAGCTGTAGTTGAAGAAGAGATGGATAAAGTATTTTCAGCTAAAGCTTTAGAATCATAAGTTCATATATAGAATAGTATTCAAAAGAATTAACGATTTTTATTTGTTATTGTTAATGCTAACACTGATAAATTGAAGTGTCAGTTACTCAAGTCTTTTATCGTTTTAATTTAAATTTACTACCTTTTAGTACTCTAACAAACTATATTAAAGACATTTATCTAATAAAGCATATCTAATTTTATTTTTATATTTAAGCGCTCAACCTATTTACTTTTAGTTATTTACCCTTTACTCGCTTAATTAGATCTATTTATTTCCTAATGTATACGAATTTGTTATTTAGAAATCTTTTAAACAAGTAATAGTATACTCATTAAGGCCTGTAATACTACAAAGCAAAGGATTAAATGTCATTTAGTATGGTCTTTTAAAAAATACATTGGAGTTTATTAAAACCATAGTTAAATTTAAAAGCTCTTTGCTTATACGTTGTTAATTATTATACACTTGACTGTAGACTTTTTAAAAACATATACATTAAATAAAACAAATAGCCATATATTGAAAATGTATTAATGACTTATAATTCTGAGATGTAAAGGCTTAAAGTTAGTTGATAATTGAATTAATTTAAATAATATATAATTTAAATAAAGTGATTAATGTTTATAGCAAACAAGATATTAAGGTTATAACAGTTAAGCAAGGGGAGATTCATCACCCATCTCGTAGGCAGAACCATAAGAGTAAGATAAACCTAAAGAAGATAGGCCAGTACAATGATGAGCTGAAGCAGTCGAAAATTGCCGGTTAAAATTAGGTCTGATGTTATTATTTGAAAATCCTTCGTTTAAGTTATTTCCTAGATAGCTGTGATAAGAAGCTGAAGAAGATGATCGAGATCTAGTAGCAAATGAGGTACGTGGGTCAGAATTTTCCATATCTATTGGATCGTCCTCTCTACCAGAAGCAATACAGAACACACCGGTGAACGTTAAAAGACATCCTAGAGTGAAAGTGATAAACTGCTCAGCTGTAAAAGTATCAAAGTCGTCGTATAAGATAGCTGAACCGATAACAGCACTTAAGGTAAATAGTACGAACTGTGTTGGGATAACTACTGTAGAATCGAATCTTTGGAGCGCCTTATTTAAATATCTGATTTGTAAAACTGCGGTCGATATCAGGACAAATAAAAGTAAATAGGTAAACCCATGTAAGAACATCTCTACGTTAGTAGTACTGAGTAGGTAAGAAACTGCTTTAGTACTTAAAACAGTAAATCCACCTAAATCATTAGTTTAAGTTTAAATATAAAATTACCGAATAGTGCTACAATCATCAAATCAACAAAAACAAATTTTTTACCATAAGTATCTGATATACTTATAAATGCGGTCATTAAGCAAATGCACACTCCCACATAGATTAAAACTTTAGATCTTAAAAAGTATTTATAAAAATCTTCTGGTGGTATCTTAAGTTAAATGAAATGTAAACGTTAAATCTAAATAAAAAGTTACTTGAGATTCAGAATTTTTCGATGTTAATACTACGGAAGTAGCACCACCCATAGCTAAAACAATACCCAAAAAGTCCTGTCTTCGAAAGCGTTCTCCGAGTAGTAAAGGAGCAATAATCGAATTAGAAACTAATCCAACAGTACCTAACGGTGCTATAGCAGAAGCTGGAGCAAATCCGTAAGCTAAACATTAAAAAATTAATTAGGAATAGATGTTTTAAAAATATTAAAAGTTACCTAAAAAGTTTCCAATTTCACCTAAAAATTTTATTAAAAAAATAAATGTCAAAAACCATATATATTTTAAGAATAAAATTACCGACAAACATTAAAATAAAGCCTATCCACCAAAATCTTGATTTTAAGTAGTTTTTGTTTTTTGGTTTCTTGGGTAAATTTTGTAACTCAATATTTGAACCATCTTCAGGAAGTAACCTCTCTTCTTCATCACTTTTAATACGAGCTTGAATACGGTTGTGTGCAAACTTTTGGACGTTCAAAGCAATAGATATAAGAATCTATTATAACATAATTAAGACAATTAAGAAGAGACTGTAAATATAGATTAATAAAATAAAATAGGTCAACTTACGTTACCAGTAACTGATAGACCTACACCTATTAAATTAGTGTAATTTGGGTCATTTATAACTTCCATAACTTTATTCATCGTTATCATGTTGTCTTTCGATCTCTCTTTGTGATGGCTAAATTTAAATTAATTATTGTGCCGTACTTTGCTTTATGATTTCAAAAGATAAAGGCTATTTGTATCGCTCTTTAGTCATATTATAAGTTCTTAAGGAATGGCACTAATTTAAAATCTACCAACTTTCATTTCTCCCTAATTGGTTTATTTGACAATTTTACCACTTAAGAAATTTTAAAACTCAGGTAACCCCAAATCTTTTTGAGTAATAATGCTGGGCATTAGTTCTGAAAATAGGATTATATCGAGTGTATACTTCAAATATGATATATAATTGATTTCAAATATACGGTTTATTATCTATGTAGATATGTGGAATTTATTTTGCAGTTTAATATATTTAAATTTATATTCGAGTATAAGAAACTATTTTGAATATATTCAAAATTTAGATTTGTTTCAAAGCACTCTCGTGATAATTAGTGGAAATTTTTGAAATGCAACTTTACTATAATCTTTGGTCCGAATGCAACTTTAAAATTCAATACATTTTTTATGTACCATCGGAGTTAAACTTTGAATTCGAGTACAAACAAGTTAGTTTATATATAAAATGATAACATTTTTAAAAATAAGAGTATAAATAACATATACGCTAAAGAATTTAAATTTTCAACCCAACTTTATAGTAACCAAAGTACGCTTTCAAAAAATATACTATCCGAAATTTCGAGCTATTAAAGATCATCTAGATGATTTATTTTTATACTTTAAGGAGTATAAAATTGATAAATATTTAATTTCAGTAACAAATGTAATTTTCCTAGCTAAGTGGTATAGCTTTATGAGAAACTATGTAGTTATTTAAGTGGGTTGGCTTCAGCTTGATCCATTATTGGATCATTCCATAGCTGCCTTTTCTCACACTTTCTTTTTCTGTTTCTTTTCTCTTGTTTATCTCCAAACAAATCAACTACCTAAATGTTGTTCTTCAGTTTCTATTTCATTTATCTAACTTATATTTATTGAGTAGTTCATAAATTCAACAGTTGAGCTGTTGGTTCTTAAAATATAAAAATATATAAAATACTTTACCTATTAAAAATATGAGTATTATAATCATTAGTTCTATTTAAGATCTTTATACATATTGTATATTTAAATTTAACTTTTTAAAATATTAGCTTAATAGTATATATTATAATAAATATATATATATATATAATCTTACAGTTTTAGTAATATTAAAAACTAAATATTAAATTAAGAATTTTAGATAAAAAATAAATTAAAATAATAAACTTTTTATTAATATATATAGATATATTTATAATTTATATATCTAATTACTAAATTTAAACCTATATAATTTAGCTTAAGCTAGACTTATTATTAAGATAAAATTTAGCTATTTTAGTAAGCTTAATTATACATTTTTATAAGTCTAACAACAGCTAGTTAAATATAAATACTATTAAAATTTTATTTTTTATAGCTAACTTAATTTATTTTAAATATATATATATATAATTTTATAAGTTTATATAAATATTTTTTTATTAAGTTTAATAAAAATAATTAGCTAGTTTTTTTAACTAATTATTTTCTAAGTTTTTAATTTATTTGATATATAAAGTTAGTATTTAAGCTTTTTTTTAGTATTTAAAATAAAGCTACTATTTATTAAGTTTTAAACTAATTTTAAAGCTTAAAATTATAAAAAATATATTAAATAAAAATAAAAGTAAATATAAGCTAAAATATTTTTAATTTATTTAATTAAAATAAATGAATTTTAAAATAAAAAGTTTAATAAAATTTAAAAAATATAATATGATTAGTTTTAGCTAAATAAATACTATTTATTTAAATATATATATATATAATAAAATTTTTAGTATATTTTACTAAAAGTTATATAAAAATTAAAATTTTAAAAAAGTAAATAATACTTTTGAAAATACTTACTATATAGTAGTAAATATATTGAAACATATATATGAATTTTAAAAAAAGCTTTAAAAATATAAACTATTTATTATAGTATAATAAATAATATAATAAAATTTAAAATATAAGTTTAAATCTAGTTTTTTAAAATTTTATATTTAAATTAAAGAAAATTTATTATAATAACTTTAAAAAATAAATTTTATATTTAATTTTATAATTTATAGCTAATAGCTATAAATTTTAAGCTTTTTCTACTTTATTAAAACTATATAACTAAAAATTATATATTTTTTATAGCTATTTATAAATTTTTTTAAATTAGCTTTATTAGTATTTACTACTTAACTATATAAAAAGATATATTTAAAATAATTTTATAAATTAATAATATTTTTTTCTTTATTATATAAGAAAAAATAAAGTTTAATTTTAATAAATTATTTTTTTTAGCATTTTTTAAACTTTATTAAAAATTATTAAGTATTTTTAATTAGATTAAAATTTAAATTATATATTAAAATAGCTTAATAGTTTTTTAAATAAACTTAAAAAAAATTAGATAAAACTATTTAAGTAAATATATATATATTTGCAGCTATATATTATATTTAAAGAAAAATCTATTAAAAAAAAGCTTTAAAAGTAGGTAAAAAGCTTTATCTAGATAATATAGTAAATATTTTGTAAAAAAAAAGTATTAGCTAATAGATATATAGTAATATTTAATAAATAAGTAGTAGAAAAATAATATTATAAGCTAATTATTATAATTAATAAGATTAAGCTAAAAAAAGGCTAAATGTAAAAAGCTTAAAGTAGCTATAAAGAATTGTTAAAAAAAAATTAAACTAAAAGATTATAGTAGTTATAGTAGAATATTAATATTAAAAAAAAATAATATAAGTATTTAAATTATTAGATAATAATTTAAATAAAAATAAAAATAAAAATAAAAAATAAAAGTATTTAATAAAAAGTTTATTTTTAAAATATATATTTTTTAAATTTATATAATAATAATAAGATAGTTATTTAATAAAGCTTTGTATAGAGTTTTATGCTTAGTTTTTTAAAACTATATAGATAATTAATTGAAAAAAATTAAAAAGTAGATATTTTTATATTAATAAAAGATAAAAAAAAGAAAAAAAAACTTTTTAAAAATATTATATATATATATAATAAAGTTAATATTTATTAAATTTATTTTATATTAAAAATAGTTATAAATAATATTATAATATCTTATTTGTACTTTTTTTTAGATAATAATAGTATAGCTATTTACTTTTTAGCAAACTTAAGCTTTTGTTTTTATTTATTTAATAGTAAATTATTTATTTTTAAAAAAAATAAAAAAAATAAAAGATAGGATAAAAATAGATTAAAAATTTATTAAATTAAAAATTTTATTTTCAAAAAATGTTAACTAGTATAATTAATTAATACTATACTATAAAAATATTAATATAAAATTATTTTAAATATATTCTAAATAGTTAACTTTAAAGTTATAAAAAATATATATTATAATTTAATATTGTAAAGTTGCAAAAATATTATATTTATTAAATTTGCATTTATATTTATATTATAGCTATATATATTTAAATAATACTAATTATTTTTTACAAGCTATTTTAATAATATATTATAATTATGAAGTTATATTTTAATATTTTGCAAAGTTTAAAAATTATTTAAAAACTTATAAAAAATAAAATTATAATTTTATAAATATTATAATACTATATATTATAGTTTTAAATACTTTTTTTAGTATATAGTACTATAAAAATATACTTAAATATTTAAAAAATATATAAATATTAAACTTAATTTATTAAATAAATTAAATTAAAATTATACTTTAACTATTTTAAAATTTAGAGTAATATTTTAAAATATATTTTTAAAACACAATAATTTTACAATTTATTAAACTAATTATAAGCTTATATAAATAGTATATAAGTTAAAAGTATTTGTATATATATATATATATATAATATAAACTAATTATACTTTAATTAATTTTAGCTATATTATTAACAATATAATTATATTATACTTATAATATAGTTTTTAATATATATTTAATTATAATAATTTTTGTAGTTATTAGCTTATTTTTATAAAATTATGCTTATTTAATAAGTATAGTATAAGCTTTAACAATTTATTTTTTACTAAGTATATAATAAACTAAAAAAATAATAAAATTAAGCTAATAAAATTAGCTAAAAATAAATAAATTTATAAATTAAAAAGTATATAATATTTAGTTTACTTAACTAAAAATTATTAAAAATTAAATTTTTTATAAGATAAATATACTTTTAAATATACTTTTACTATTTTATTTTAAATTTACACTTTTAAAAATTTATATATTAATAAAAAAAATTAAAAATTAAAATTTACAAATTGTAAAACATTATATTTAATATTTATTATATAATAATTTTATAGTTAAAAATATAGCTAAAGCTAATTAAAGCTATATATTAATTTAAATATAATTTAAACAGTAAGTAAATATAAAAATTATATATATTTTTTATAAAAGTTTATAATTAATTTAAATAAATAAAGCTATTTTTTTATAATATTAAATACTATAAAAAAGTATATAATTCTATAGCTTATAGTGCTATAAAATATAAAATAAAGTAAAATATAGCTGTAAAGTTATATTTTTATTTTTTTATTACTATATAGCTACTTTATAAATTAAGAAAAAAATTTAAATATAAATAAAATTAAGTAGTTTTTAAGCTTTATAAAGCTTAAAAGTATAAATTTTAAACTATAATATATAATTAAAATAGTTTTAAAGTTAACTATTAAAACTATATTTTAGTAGTACAAAAAAACTTAAAATGCTAAAAATAAAGCTTTTAGTATATAAAAATATAGATTTAATATATATATAAAGTAATTTTAAGATTAATATTTTTATAATATATTTATAAAAATATATAAATTTATTTAAATAGTTTTATTTTAAGTTTTTTTAAAAATTTTATTTAAAAAAAAATATTTAGCTTAAAACTTAACTTATTTAAAATTTCTAAGCTATATATATATATAAACTTATAAACAGCTATAAAAATATTTTAATAAAATAGTTAAAGCTTATTACTATAAAAAATATAAAAATATATTCTAATATAATTTTTTTAATGTAAATACTATTTAATAATTAATTAAATTTATAATAAAAAAGCAACTTAAACTAAATTTTTAATTTTATATTAATTTACTAATAAAAATTGAAATTATAATAAACTATTTTACTATAATATTAAAAATATTAAAAAAGCATATATTATATATAGTGGCAGTTTTATTTTTATATAAGTTTAAATAATATATTTTAAATTATTAAATTAAATAATAAATTTGTATTTATATTTTACTTTTTTAAATAGTTTTTAGTATTTATTACTTTATTAACTATAAATAATTTTAAATTATCTAAAGTAATTAATTAGCTTTAAAATTTTTATTATAGTTAATAAAAAACTTAATAAATAAATACTAAATAACCAATTTAGTAAAAATAGCTATAAACTTTAAACTATTAATATAAATAATAAAGAAAAAATAAAATTTTATTAAATTAATAATATAAATAAATTATATAAAAATATATATTAAATTAAAATAAGTAAAAATTACTATTTTTAAAATTAAAGTTATAATAAATTAATTTATAGCTAGTTTAGTTAAATAACTAAGTTTAAGTTTAAAGTTATAAGTTAAAATAAATTATAAAGTTAATTAAATAATCAATAACTTTAAAATAAAGTTTTTTATTATTTTCTTTATTAAAATATTTAAAATTTTAAAATTTTAATTAGTTTATTTTTTTAAAAAGCTTTTTACTTATAGCTAATATAAAAATTAAAAATTAAAATTTTAAAAATAAGTAAAGCTAAATATTTAAATATAAATATTTATTATATTATTAAATATTTTATTTTATTTTTTAAAAAGTATTAATTTTATTTTTTTATAATTATTTTTAAAAACTTAACTTTTTTTAAATTAATAAAATTTTTACTTTAATAAATACTAATAGTATATATATATTATAATAATAATATATATTATAGCTTTTAATACACTTATATATTAAATATATTTACTTTAAAAACAATTTAATTTAGCTAAATAATAAGATTTTTTAATTTATTTTTAGTTAAAAGTTTAATAATCTGATTTAAATATTTTAATTTTTTAGTATTTTTATAATAATTATATATATATTATTTAAGATAGAATAAAATAATTTTTTTAGCCATTTTTTAAATATTTAAATAAATAAAATAAAATATTTTAAAATTAATAAAAAATTTAATTAAAATTAGCTTAAAAATAGTTTTTAAATTACAAAATTATATATTAAAATTTACTTTACTTTTTAAAACAAAAATAATACTTTTATTTTATTTATTATTAAATATATAAGTTATTAGTATAAATAATATAATTTTACTTTATAAAAAAGCCTTAAAATTAAAAAATTATAATTATAATAAAAATTTTTAAAACTTTATTTATGTATTTTTATTTTATAAAATTTAAATTTTTAGAAAAAGTAAATTAAAAATTATTGTATAAAATATTTAGTAAAAATTTAATAAAAATAGCTAGTAATAAAAAAATTACTATTATTAATATTAAGTTTATTTTATTTTAGCAATGATAATAATTTTGTAGCTATAAAACAAAATAAAAGCAATTTTAAAATTAAAATACTTTAAAATAATTTTGCATTATAATAAAAACTAAATTATACTAAATATAAAATTAGTTAATTAAAATAAAGTAGCTAAATATATAATATTTAATAAAACTTAATAAAAAGAAATAGTATTTTCTTTTTAGTTTATTTTAAATAATATTATTTTCATATAAATTTTAGAAAGTAAAAAATAGTAAATAGTATATATTAATTGCTATTAGTATAAACTAGAAGTTTATTTAATTTTCTATAACCAATAAATAGCATATATTAAAATTTTTTATACACTGAAAAAAATTACAATACTTAATAAGTAACTTTATCTAAACTGTTACATTTTCAAAAGTTATTATTTTCAAAATTAGTTCAATTTTTTACTATGTAGTAATTTAAATGAGTTTATTTAATCCCCTATTTTTTACTTTCTAACTCTGGTTCTTATGTTTTAGAAAGTGACATTTACTCTTAACTTTCTTATTAATTGAAATTGTAGGATTAATGTTAGATTATAGGAGTTAATATAATTGGTTGGTTCATTTTGAATTTTAAAGGAATATAAAGTATAGCTCCAAGCTATTAATAAATGGATTAAGTAGTTGTTAATTCAAAGAACTTATACAATTAAAGTATACTGAGGTAAAAATAGAAAGTACTTTAAAGCTGGTTTATTTCACTTTAAATTAATAAAAATTATCCAATTGTTTTCATTAAACAGAACTAATTAACTATCAAAACCAAAATTTATATAAAAATACTTAGCGTACTATTAATATTAAAAACAATAAACTAGCGTATTATTATAGAACGTATTTGCACATGGTCTAGTTTAGTTAGTGGATAACTCACCCACAAACTTCTTACCCCAAAAGGCAGCGGTGTAGACGTTGACATACCTTGACAATTTGGAATAGTTATCCTGCTTGGTTTTATCGGAAAGGGTAAGGGCCTGGTAGATAGTGTCAGCCAGTTCAACTGTATCCCAAGGATTGACAATTAAAGAACCGTTGAGAGATTGAGCAGCCCCAGCGAACTCTGATAGAATTAACGTCCCATTGTTGGCACCTTGCGACGCGATGAATTCATAGCTGACCAAGTTCATACCGTCCCGAGTCGATGAAACGACACACACGTCGGATACCGCATATAAAGCTACCAGTTCTTGGAAATTGACCGACTGGTACATGAAGTGGATAGGGACGTACTCCACTGTTCCGAACCTACCGTTGATGCGACCAACCTGTTCGTTGACACGGGAGGTTAGATTCTGGTACTCCTCAACGTCACCACGCGATGGTACCGCTACCTGGACTAGGACAACCTAGTTAGTAAAAGTTAGCTTTCAGATCAATTTTAAATGTATAATTTACTTTGCCCACAAACTCAGGATACTTTTCGAAGAAATGTTCCAGCCCAGCTAATTTCTGGGGTACCCCTTTGATGTAATCCAATCTATCTACACCGACCAACACCTTCATACCTTTAAATTTTTCTTTAAGTCTAGCAATTCGATCAATAACCACTTGAGTTTCAAGTTCCTATTTATAAACGGTTAACGCATATTTTTAACATCATAATTACCTTGACAAATTTACTAGGTTCGATGCCTATTGGGAACGCTCGTACTTTAACTTTTCTGCCATCGACTTCAATAGAGTTTGGAGTAGTCTGCAAGTTACACACCAAAGTACACGAACTTAAGAAATGCCTAGCGTAATCGTATGTATGAAAGCCTAAAACATCAGCTGCTAAAACACCTTGGAGGACCTGCTCTCTAACCGGTAGTACCCTATATATTTCGGAAGAAGGGAACGGGGTATGTAAGAACCAACCAATTTTGACGTTGGGGAAATTGTCCTTCATCATAGTTCTTAACAAGTTAGGTAATAACATCAAATGGTAGTCGTGGATCCAAACTAGGTCACCGTCTTTCAACTCTTCGAAAATAGCTTCAGCGAACAGTTGATTGGCCTCTTTGTATGACTCCCAACTTTCATCGTTAAAAGCTATCTCTCCGGGATGGTAATGGAATAAAGGCCATAAAATAGAGTTGGAGAACCCGTTGTAATGCCCATCAGCTAACTCATCACTTAAAAATATTGGTTTACAGTTGTACTCCTTCTTCAGTTCCGAACTTATTATTTTGCGGTCTTCCTCATTAAAATCTTTGCCTATATTTATTTAATTTAATAAACGGGTATTAATATTAGTGCCTTACCTGGCCAACCCATCCATGTGAATTTGATCTCCTTACTTAAGCCGGATAAAGCCGATACTAACCCACCCGACGACATAGAATAAGTATAATTCTTTTCATCTTGTTTTATAGTTATAGGTAATCGGTTTGATATAACTATTAACCTTTGGCTTCCTTCAGTATTCATCTCTTTCCTGTTGTTACCGTATTCTCTGTTGTAGATTTAAATGAAAAGGTTTTGTTTGACTTTTCAGTATTTTATTAACTTTGTCTATAATGTCGTCTAGTCTATTCCTAGTTTCCTTAGTATTTTACCAAATCAAGTAATTTTAGTCGATACTTTATATAAATGATGACGATTTTACTTATCACCCTCTCCCCTTATTTTGAACCTAAACATTATGACTTCATAAGTAGAAAGTTATCAAATAGATAGACTTATTCACAACGAAACGTGTACATCTTAGTGGATTGGAATTCATAGAATTTATAAAAGCTAAATCGTCATCTTTATATAATTTCACCTATCTTGCTCCGGAAAAAATATTAATAGGCTTTGATATTGGACCACGCGAAGTGTATATTTTCACATGTGTTCCAACTATAATAAAAAGAAAATTCACAATGGCATTTCTTATAAACTTAAATTATTTAAAAGTACAATATAACTAACTTGAATAAATTATAATATATATATATATCATTTTTTACAGTTATAATATGTTGCAATCTGCTAGTTCGTATAAAGATATAAAAACAGTCAACTTTAAATACATTTCTAGACTTCCAAAAACCCGATTACTTAAAAAAACTGAATTTCCTATTAAAAATGGTTATCGCCCGTTCCAGGAAGCTAACCGCCTTTTCATAGATAAATTTTGGGAGGATGTCGTAAACTTTTATAATTTTACTATACCTTTATATATATATTATAACATATGTTTCAGTAGTATGGTTGGGTAAAAATAAATTCATAAACTTAATGAAAGTGTAAGTGATCGTATGGCTATAATTAAATAAAATACTACTCAAAATATAAACATATGTATAGATAAGTTTTAATAAATCGAAATATTATATAAATGGGTATATAATGTAACAGTTTATTATCAACTAAAAAACAATTGATCCAATTTAAATATTTCTTCATCAGTCAACTTCCAAGCTAAACTTGAAGTTAAATTTTCTATATCCGATTCACCGTTAACTTTTACTATAGGAATTGCGCCCTTCAACATTAAATAGTTCAAATATACCGATTGGAACGAAAGCTTTCTTGCTTTTAGTATCAAATTTAAAACGTCCTTTTCAGTAGATTCGACGGTTTCCTTCTCTTTTAGAATAGATTTGGTATTGAAGCTGGCTATATTTAAAACCTTCAACAACGAACTGTAGCTAGAACTATAATTTAGTTTTTTCAGCTTCTTAAAGTTGAGTTCGAGATCGTAGTTGAAGTTTAAATCTAGTAGTAGCTTTATATCGTTGTTATCGCAGAATTGTAAATACCCTAATACAAATCAGTTGTTAAAATTCGCGTGTATAACTGTAAACTTACTTTTGAAATCGGAATCCAAGCTATAATCAAAGCACTCCTCGGCACAACTGTTCACTTTCAAAGTAAGGAATTGAATCTTCATACCACTACCTGCTAACTTTAAAATTAACTTGGCAAAGCATTTAAAATTAAAATTAACGCCGTCGCAGTACAACGCTATATGGATGTTGGGTAGCAACTTAGAAATTCTGCGGATAACTTTAATTAACAATTTAAAATTAACGTTGAGATTGACGTTTAAGTTTAATATCAGGCTTTGATTTACTAAAGGTCGAACCGTATTGGCATTTTGAATAAATCGATGTACGTGCTTAAGCTTTAAATTTATTATTACGGTCAAATTCTTATAGTTGGGATGGCTCGTGTATCTTTCTAAATTGAATTTGGGTTGATATTTCATCTGTATAGTCGGTGCACTTAGCGTATCTAAACTTTTTTCGATTATCAACCGTATCAGCGTCTCATCTTTCTGTATATCTACTACGTTCACTCCTAAACTTATGTTTATATACGTATAACAGCAATTATTTTACCTAACGATGCAAGGTTTACGAACCCATTCGATATGTTTATATGTGCTTTTGAAGTAGGAAAGCTGAGCATACTACTTAAAATACTTAGAAAAGGGTAAGCTGTAATGCTTATGGTATATTTAAATATATAGAAGTTTTTAAGTTATAACGTTTTATTAGCGAAAACAATTTATAAATAGAGCAGTATAGATAGACGTAAGTTACTTTCAACTTATTTTCCCTTCTCATAAACGATTTACACTTTAAAATATTTTTAACGTTACGTAGAATAGCAAATTTTTCAATATCAGTGTCAAAATTTATCCGCTCAACTTCAATAAAAGATTGATAGGTGTTGTTACAATAGTGCGTATAATTGGCTTTTTAGTTCGTAACAGTATTTTTAAGTATTCGAAA
>JAWQFY010000082.1:0-62045 GCA_037055185.1 Capillidium rhysosporum
ATATTACTTTATTATTATAAACTTTAAATTTAGTAAAATAATATTTATTAGTTTAAATAATCTTTAATAGTTAATTAAAAGCTTTTAATAATATATTTCTAAAATATTATAAATATTAACTAATTACTTTAAATATAATTATTTATTTTTAACTATTTTTATAGCTTTTAAGCTTTAAGTAAGTTAATAATTTAACTTTTATTTTTTAAATATTTACTTTTAAATTTAGTTTTCTAACTAAAATTATCTATTAACTTTAATATTTAATATATTATTATTATAAAGCTTTATTAATTTATTAGTAACTTCTATTCTAAATTATAATATTTATTTTTTTAGCTTTATATTAAGTATTTTTCTAATATTATAGCTATAAATTCTAATAAACATTAGATTTATATTTAAAAATTTTGCTATAATATTTATATTTATATTTTTCTTACTTATATTAACAATAGCAAGTTTTTGTTTTTAAGTTTAAATTTTATATATTAATTTAAATTTTATTTATTTATTTAATAAATTTTAATTTTTTAAGTATATTAATTATCTATTTTTTAATATATATATATATTATATTAATATTTATAAATAAATATTAAATATTAGATTGGTATATTAATTTTTTATTTATAAAATTTTAATTATATTAAAAATTAATATTTTAAAAAAATGTAATAAAAAAAGTTTACTTAAAGTGCTTAATAATTAAAAAAATTAAGATTTTAATAATTTTATAAATATTTAGCAAAAAAGTTTAAAATTTTAATAGTATTAAGTACTAGTTTATTTTTATAATAATAATAATAATTTTATATGTAAATTTATTTTTTATTAAAGATTATTAAAAAAGTTTAATTAGTAAGCTTTTACTAATATTTATAAGTATAAGTATAAATACTTATTCTTATATATTTTATTTTAAATAATAAAAGTAATTTAAAATATAACTAACTATTATAAAAAATATTAAATAAATTTATTAAATAAAAATCAAAAAAAGTAATATTTAAGTATTTTAGTTTAAAATTTTTTTCTAGATTTTTCTTTAAATTTATAATATATTTTTTATAGTTTTAAACTTTTATTTTTTTAAATTTTAATAGTAACTTTATTATTGCTATACTTTTTACCTTTTATTTATTTTATTAAAAAGTCTTTATTTATATTTTAGATCTTTATTTTTAGTTTTCTTTTTAATTATAAAAGTTAGATTTTATACATTGTATTTTTTAAAGCTTTACAAAGATAGTTAAGTATTTAGCTTTCTACTCTTTATTAGTTTTTTTTTTCAAACATGTCAGTTTACAGTATTTCTATCTCTTCTATATAATCTACCTATTACTTTTTAATAAAAGTTATTTACTTTTGCAAAAGCCTAATTTTTCTTTAATTTATTTATTAGTATATTATAAATAATTACCTAGGTTAAAATCTAACTTTTAAAAAAAATGGATTTCAATTACTTTTTAACTATATAGTATTTTTTATTAGCTGATGATAGCATTTTAATATAGACTAAGAGTTTATATCATCTAAAAATTATTATCCAAAAGTGCAATATTAATACTGGTTACTATACTTATTTTTGATAAACAGTATTATAGTAAAAGTTAAGTAGTTCAAATACTTCAATGCTAATTTATAAAGTCTTAAACTGACCTTTTGGGCAACTTGTATTAATAGCCTTGTAATTTAATTGGAAATAAAAAAATACATAGTACTTAATCCTTAATAAAAAATCTTAAGGTAATATTTATAAAAATTATGACGACTGAGGGGTTCGAACCCTCGCATGCTAACATATCAGGGCCTAAACCTGACCCCTTGGACCACTCGGGCAAATCGCCTTGATATTTTAAAGTAATTAATTATATAAATAATTAATTAATAGTATCATTACTAAAGCTTATTTTTGCATATATTATTCCTTTAAATTATAATCAATTTTGGTTTCTAAAGTTTAGACTATTACAAGTAATTTAAAATTTTCAAACTTATAATTTATAATTATTAATATTTTATTTATAAAGTATAAAAGATTACTGTGTTATCTTTTATCTCCATATACTCTCCTATGAGTATAGAATGAAAAAATAGTTTTAAAAAAAATGTAGATTATATGTAAAAATAAAAAAATTTATTCCCCGCCGTTATAAATAAGTAGATTTGGAGTTCTTTTTGAATCCTGAATCTTGTCCTTGGTAGCTTGACCCTTCAATTTAGCTGTGACTTGCGAGTTATTCAAATCCTCCAAACTCATTAGGTAAGCAGCTAGACCAGCGACATGCGGAGTAGCCATTGAAGTTCCGGAAATGATTTTAGTTTGAGATTTGGAACCGATCCAACTCGAAAGGATGTTTTGCCCAGGAGCGAACAAATCAACACATGACCCGTAGTTTGAAAAGTAAGCTCTAAAATCGGTAATATTAGTAGCACCGACGGTAATAGCGGATGGAGTGTTAGCAGGTGATGAGAGGCAGGCGTTTTGGTTAGAGTTACCAGCCGCAACTGCAACTACGAACCCTTTACGGTAAGCGTTATGAGCAGCCAGATCTACCAATAAGTTCGGGGGTCCACCTAGTGACATGTTTATGACATTGCCCTTTTTACCGCGCTTGTCACCAACGACCCAATCAATTGCTGCAATTACATCAGAGTTACTACCAGATCCGTCGGCCCCGAAAACCTTTACTGCTACGATCTCCGCCTTCTTAGCTACCCCATAAGTTTTTCCACCAATAGTTCCGGCAACATGAGTACCGTGACCGTTCTCGTCGTCAGCATTCGAACCTCGACGTATAACTTTACCTAGAACAGCTCTACCTTCGAATTCCTCATGGTTTAAATAGACGCCACTATCAATTACATAAACTGTAACACCTTCACCACCTTCGGCTTTATACTTATAATTGTTTTTGTTACCACTAACTTTCTCATGCTGTGAAATCCTAGCTAAACCCCAAGGTGCATCATTCTGTACTACATTTAGTTTCATCATACCATCTTCTACTATGTCGTAAACTGGACTCAACTCCTTTATCAAAGGTACTATCGATTCAGGTAAGTAAGCTACAAACCCTTTAAACACATTATTAATTTCATTTTCTACTTTAACTTTGCTAAGCAGTGAATCTCTACCAATACGTTCCTTTAGGAATTCAAGGGGTTTAAATATTGGTGCATCTTCCTTAAATGCTACTATATATTTCTTTATAGAGTCGGTTGCTCCTAATACGCTAGTGATTAAGTACAAAGTCGTTAAAGTTTTTCTAAATCTCATGGTCGTTTATATTAGGATATGCTATGTACGTTTATGCTTTATTGATGTCTTTGTTGTATTATATTTTAATTTTAATGTATACTCGATAATCTCCCTACCTATTTATACTATATTCCAACATTATTATAATTTTTTAAAGTTACCTACCACTATACTGCCATAAATGTATTAAGCCACTTCAATATAAATCATTACATTTACATAGAGTGGTAAAGCAATGATATACGGTAAAAAGTAATGATCTATTTCTCTAAGCTATGCTTTTTCTCAAAAACTGCTAGCTCCCAACTTTTGCATAGATGTAGATCACAAGCCATTAATGGTTTTTTAGGGGGGAGGAGCTTAGTGCATTTAAAAAGTTGATGTATGAGAAAAAACAATTGGATTTCACATTTTTCGATTAAGCTAGTCAAAAAGTAGTTAAGGGATTTTAATTAAAAAGCAAACCAGCAATTCAAAAGCAACTGATTTAAATTTAAACTATATATCTCCTTTAAATCTTAAAATATTACGGAATTATTTTTATTAAAAACTGGAACTTAATATTCTGATTTAAAAATTAAATTGGGCTTTATAGAGTTAAAATTGCAAAAATTATAGTGTTGAACCTCCAAAACCTTATGAAAAGTTTAATAGTTATTTTCCAATTATTTGTTCGTTACGTTTACATATTAAAGATATATTACTGTAGCGGATAGATATACATTTAATAGGTTTCTATGCTGGATTACAAACATACTGGATACATTTATTAAATAAGAGGGCTTCACCCGCTTAGACTGTATCTATCTTTGTAGGGGGTAGCTGATTTTTTAAATAGTAAATTTTTTAAAATTAACTTCAAAAAGTCAAATGAAATTTTAGTTTAGAGCCGTTTTTTAGGTTATAATTTGAACTTTAGCGTTTCATCAATTTAATTTTTCCACAAATCTGAATTTTTTTATTAAATTAATTTTGTAAGTAAATTTCTTAAGGTAAATCAAAATTCTGAATAAGTTTTTTAAGTCCTTTAACTATAAGGTAAAGCTAAAAATTTAAATTCTCCAGCATACAAGCTGTTTATACTTTTCTAAAAATGGTAACATTTTTTTAACGTAAAAGTTATTTTTCTTAAACACGTTTTTAGCTTGCATAAAAATTTTAAAGTTTTTCAATTACTATAATATTTACTAATTACTATCTAAAAATAATATAATTCAAACTAAATATATAGGCTTAGGCAAAAATCAAATTTTAGAGTTCAGGTATTTTAGCTTTTTTAACTTTAAAAGAAGAGAAATACATAACTTTTAATTTTAATAGATATTTTTAATTTAAAATATTTTAATATAATAGATAGGCTAGTAAAGAGTTAAAAGAGAGTTTGAAGAAAAATTAACATATTAATTAGGTAATAATATTACCTAAAGTAGCTAATATAATAAAAAGTAAAAGTGGTATTAAGTTATAAATGCTTTATAAAGCTATAAAAGCCTAAAAAAACAACATTAAAATTTAAATATAAAAGTGATTATATTAATTTATACTAGTATAGAAAAAGGTAAATAATAGCCTAAATACAATAATTTTTCTAGGATATAATATATATTATTAAATTTATTAAAGGCTATAAAAATAAATTTGGTTTATAATATATAACTAATAATTAATAGATTTACTTTTATAAAAAAATTTTAAAAAATAGTTTTTTATAAAAGTTAAGTAGATAATAAATAGCTAAATTAGATTTTTTTTTTTTATGCAAAATTTAAAAATAACTACTAAAATTTGAAGTATTTAGTTATAGACTTAGCTATATAATATATATATATATATAATTAACTATTTAAAAAGGAAAAAAAAATCTATAATTAAAAATAATAAGTTAATTAATAAATTGTATATTTGAAAAAATTAATATTAGTATATTTTAAAATATAAATTAAAAAATTAAATATAATAATTCTAATTTATAAATAATAAAAATATAAATTTTTAGAAAATTTAGATTATAAATAAAAGATAATATATTTATACTTATTTTTAAATTCTATATATATTGTATATAAGTTAATTAGTAACCTAAAAATTAATAATATTTTAGTATTTTATATTTTAAAAAAGTTAAAAATTTAGATCAATTTATACTATACTTATAAAATAGCTATTTTTTAAACCTTTTTAAATATAAAAATTCATTTTTTTTCTAATTTATATTTAAATAAAGTATTTCTTTTTATTTTTATTTTTTGCTAATAAAGTAAAAAATAATTTTATTTTATATAGTATAATATAAGTAATTAAATTATATAGCTATTTAAATTTATACTAAAAATAATAAATTTTTATTAGTTAAATAAAAATAAATTAATATTAATAAATCTAAGCTAAAAAAGCTTATATATAGTTATTATAATTATTAGCTAAAAGTTATAAATTATAATAATTTTAAATAAGCTTATATAAATAGTATAAAATAAGCTTTTTTCTAAATTTAGTAATTTTATTAAATATTAAACTTATATTATAAATATATATAGTAGTTATTATATTTATAAAATTTATAAATAATTAATATAATATTTAATATACTTTATTTAAATAGAAAATATAGTATAAAAAATAATAGCTAAGTTTAATATAATTTAAATTACTTAATATTAAAATTTTTAAAAATATAAATATTTTTTTATTATACTTAATATTTTATTAATAATAAAAATAATAAAGAAAATAATTTTAAATTAAATACTACTAAAACTTAAAAAATATATTTAATTCAGTTTTAATTTAAACTATAATATATTAATATATTAATAAAATAAGCAAAAAAATAAAAAATAAAAAACTTAATATAGCTATTTTTTATTTATTAAATATTTATACTTTATTTTTATTAGTATTAAATTTATATTTATTAATATTAAATTTTAAAATAATATATTTTTATTTAATAGCTATAATAAAAAAACTTAAAATAAGTATTTAACTTATTTTTATAAAATATTTAACCTTTTTTCTATTAAATTATAGCTATTATTAATATTAAATAAATTAAAATTATTGAATGTATTTAATTTAATAATAATATACTTAATTTTATTATTAATAATTTTCAAAAAAATAAGAAATAAAATTATTTACTTTAATTTTAATATATTAATTTTAATAAATTTTTTAAGCTTATAATAAAAAAAGTTAGTATTTTATAAATTTTGGTTTAAAAATAAAATAAAATTTAAAACTATTTCAATTTAAAATATTATAATCAACTTTAAGTATAGTATAAAACTTAATAGCAATAAAAAATATTAGTAGCTAATTTGTAAAAATTTATAAAACTTTTTTTATTATAAAATTTAATTTATTTATTAAATATTTCATTTAAGTTAAAAATTTACTTAATTTAATATTTTAAATATTTTTTTTACTTTTTATATTTAAATAAATAAATATTACTATTTAATTAGTTTTAAAATATATTAAAATAAGTAATATAGTATTAAAATTTATTAAAAATTAAAAAAAAATATTAATATTTATTACTTTTATAACTATTATATAATAATTTTAAAAAATATACTTAATAAATTTTTTTACTTTTTTGCTTTTTAGTAAGCTTTATATATTTTTAATATAATATTTTATAATTTAATAATATTAATAATTATATATTTATAATTAAAAACTAATAGTTTTTCTTTTAAACTAAATTAATAGTTAAATTTAGCTAATAAGACTTATATTTTTTAAAATATTAAAATGAGTTATAAAACTTTATTATTTTTAAAAATAAATATTATTAATTAATAAATATTTATTTTTATTAGTTTTATATTGTTAAATTATAGTTTTAAAAAAATTAAAGTCTTTTAAATTATAAATTATAAATTATTATAATAATATACTATTTATAAATATTTTTTAAAAAAATAAAAAATAAAGAAATTAAATATTCTAAAATTAATGAAATAAAATTTAAATATAGTAAATATTAAACATAGTTATAGTATAATAATATATAGAAAAAATAATAACTAAAAACCTAAAATGCTATAAAATAACTAAAATATTAATTTCTAAAATGTATTTTTTATAAAATTTACTATATATTTATATATTTTTTAAAATATTTAGTTTTAAAAAAAATAATAAGTACTTATTTGCTAGATAATTTTACTATTTATAAATTAAGTAAGTTTTTATTATAAATATCATTATTATTATACTAATATAAAATATTATATAAAAAGAATACCTTTTTATTTACTGTTATATACAAGTAAAAAGCTAAATTAGCAGTAAACAAATATTATATTTATAAATTAAATATCCATTATAGTCTAAAATTTTATTATTAATTTAAAAATTACTAAAATACTAAAAACTTAGATTATATTTAATTTTTTTTAAAAAGTTTTAATTTTAATGTATAATTTTGAAAATTAACTATTTTTTTATTAAAATTACATTCATCTTATTACAACTTTTTTATCTTATAACCTTATTTTAGATTTACATTCTACTTATAAACTATAATACTAATTTAACTACTGGAAAGGTAAGTATTGTTTTTAAAAAAAGTTATAGTAGATAGCTTCAATCTATACATTTTAACAATAACGTTAACTAAATTAAAAATAAAGCTAAAGTTTTACAGATAAGTTTCTGTTTAAAAAGTAAAGATATTAAATAAAGTTGTTAAAGTAAAAATTTCAAATTTAAATCATTAATTTATTTAAAAGAATTCTAGTAAATTTGAACTTTTAACTATTTCTTCTATTTTTGCTAGATAAATTTTGTCTAGGAAATAAATAGTTCCCTTACAATGCATCTACCAAACGATAACATTTGTACGTGCATACAAATGGAATATAGGAGAATTATAAGTTGTAAATTGGATCTAAACTACTGCTATCAAATACTTTTTAACAACAATCATAAATCTATAAATTACTCACTTCTGTGAGCAAGGAAAAAGCTCCAGCCTAGTTCCATAACAATCCTTTTCATAAATTGTATATAGTTTAAACTAATTGATTTAAATAAACGTAAAAGAATAGATAGTATTGTACTAAGTAGAATGTAAAAACGTTCGTAAAATAAATTGTTACTTAAGAAGCAAAATATAAAAAGTTTATATAATCTACAAGATTTGTGAATCCCTTGCTCCACCTTCAGATCCACCGGTGGAGTGGACTGCCAACCTCTCCAGGGTGAACTGTTCGATACATCTAGTGACGAAGTCGGAGTAGTAAGCTACGTTGTCACCGAACACAGCCAAAAGGTGGGCTTTGACTTCTCTACGGGTGATAGCGTGAAGATCAGCGTCCTGCAGGAAGTAGTAGATCTCTTCACGGATCATAGCCTGCGACCTTATGACGTCGGTGTCGGTGGCGACTTCCGAGGTGGGGCGTAGGTCACTATTACCGGTAGGTCTGTTGTTGGAGCTGGTGGGGACGTGCGACGACTCGGCGTTAGGAAGGCCAGAGGAGGGAGTAGTCGAAGATACCATATCCTCCAAGTAGGTCTCGTAGTGACCCAAAGACGCTACACTCAGCGAGTAGCTGGATGACACCTCCGACCTCGGGACTGGGAACCGGGGTGCTGCCATCTGAGTGGGGTCGGCTGAGGAGTGAGTGGATTGTACCAGGTTACGTAACCCGGACCGCTGCGAGTGGAAGTTGGGGTTGTGCTCTTGGCTGTGATTGTACACCATGGAAGCGCCGGCCGAGTACCTTGCCGGTGCTGAGGCGAAGTGAGGAGAGGGTCGCTGCGACATCTCAGGGTGTGCCGAATTTGCCGACGACGATTCGGATGGGGGTAGAGGGAAGTTCTTTGCGATACCCAGATTCAAGTTGGGGGTGGATTCGGAGCCTTTGGCATTATGGTGCACTTGCCAGGAAGCGGTACGGCTCAAATCCTCCTTCATGTAGTTAGGTCGAGAGTCAGGTGGGGATACAGTACTGGGTAAACTGCTACGTACCTGCTGGCTGGAAACAAAATGCGCGATAGGATAGTTGGAATCACTTGAGTTGGTGTTGGAACTGGAGACTAATGAAGTTTGGGAAGACTGGGGAAGTATGACTAAAGCTACGTCTTGGCCGGCTCGGTTAGCGAGAGACTGATGGTCCATGTCATTCGGTATGTTTACAGGTAGACCCATTTGGTTCAGCTCGGTGTACAGCGATTGGAAGTTCTCCGGTTCGGGTAGCATCACGCTACGATCAGCTGAAAAGGATGTTTTCTCGTATCTGCCGGGCGAGAACATTCCAGGTGAGGTAGGATTAGCTACCATAGAGTTGTCGACAGCACCGTGTAACCTAGGTCGAATTTGATCTCCACCCATGTCAAACCATGAGAAATTATCCATGGTAAAAAAGGAGTACAAAGGCAGGAAGATGTAGTACAGAGGGATACCGATAGTGACGTACAGCAGTGAACCGGTTATGAGGTGTGGCTGGTTGTTCAAAAAGGTGTGTATGGCAGCTAATAGCACTATAACGGCCACTACAACCGGTAAAACAAGTAGAGGGAAGTTACCAAACACGAAGGATCGAATAACTAAGAAGTAGACGTACACGGTAATTACTGGCATCAGCATAAACCACATCAATGAAAAGGTGACCCAAAGTAAAGTAATAAAGCTAGAGCCCCAGATGGCGGCAGTAGTCCCTAAATCCAAGATATTGTGGAATCGGGTGTTGTACTGGGAGCGTTCTCTTGTCATGAGCTGACGTAACGATTTAAAACCTACGGTGGTGGCGATAGCACCAGGTACGTAGCTTAAACGCATGGTAGGCCAGTACTTGAGCAGCAGTGTAGTAATATATTGCTCCTCTCCCAGTAACAACATGTGTTGAGTATGCAAAGTGTTGGTGCGTTTGTTAGACAGTAAGGTGACTATCGACTCGTGGGTCAAACAACGTGTACCGGTTGTCTGTTTCAATCTGTACAGGGTAGCCGTTCCGCTCAAGTAAGTTAAAGTAGAAGTGGTATTAGCAGCCATCATAGCTAAATGACGGTTGACGAAGTTTCGGAACGCGTTCAAAGCATCGCAGAACAAATTGCCAGTAGATTTGAATCGCAACTGGCCGGCCGCTGCCATGGTGGCAGGGTTTGCATCTAGGTTAGATACTAGTAGTGGTAAACTATCCGAGTTAACTTTAGTGTCAGCATCTACCACAAACAGGTAGTCGAAGGCGTTCGGCTCTAGATCGAGTCGCTGGATGTGGTGCAACATCTCCGACTCCAACGGAGTAAGTAAATTATCAGGTGAGGATAGACCATCCAGGAAGTTCAATAATATTAATAACGAGTCCCGTTTGCCACGGTTGCCCGCCAATTCCACTTCAAACTGGTTTCCGGTCTTTACCACCACCACGTAAGGTACACCGTGTGACGAGTGGTAGTGATAGCCTGAGTACACTTGGGCGCAATTAAGAGCTTTACGACCGTAACCTACCGATTGGTAGTTCTTAGCTGGCGCAGAAGTACCTTGGTGGCCTAGAATATCCAATACGGTGTCAGCACAGAGTACCCCGTCACATACTATAAATAGTAACTTGCCGTGATCGATGTAGTTCGTAGTTACTAGAGATTCGATGCACTGCTCCACTTCTTCCTTAGTCTCGTTGAAACAGGGAATCATCAGGACGACTTGGGATTGTCCAGCCATGGCAGTAGGTGAAGTAGGAGGTCGAATTGCAAGTAACAGTTTGAGGATAAGTAAAACTAATGGGACTAAAGTAACTATCAGTGGTAATAACCACAGAGTACAAGCTTGGTCTAATCCAGCCACATCAGAATTCACCACATATCCTTTAAGAAACAACAGGTCCATGCATCTGTTAACTTTTGGCCAGTCGGGATCTGTTTTTATAGCATCGGTCACATCTAGGTCCCCTTTAGTCAAAGTTTGAACAATAGAAGTTGAAAATAGAAATTTGGAGTCGTTCAAACTCTTCATATCAGAATTGAGAGAGGGTAGTTGTAGTAGGTCGAGGTTGTACACTTTACCACTAATGATGACATACTTGCCTTTAGGCGCGCTTAAGATATCCGATTTCACTACTTTAAAATCTTTAAAAAATTAGTAACAGTTCCAAGTAACAAAAAACTTACCACCCACTATATTTTTTTGCACTTCTTGAATAGGTTCATTCTTGTAGATACAGTTTACTGAGGATCCCTTTTGGTCAGGGTGGGGACATTTGTTCAAATTATAATCTTTAACTTGATATCCTGGTAATTTTAAAGCTGATTCCAACCAATTGTCGGCGTTTTTAGGGTCCTTGATACAATCCTGAATTAGGTTGGAGCTATAAGTTGTTGTACTAGGGTACCTACCTAGCATCGGAAGTCTTGGAAAAATAGTAGAGACATCTCTGCCATATAAATCTTTGTTGAATTTACTTAATTCATCTGATGTAGTTGTCGATAGATCGGTCACTTTTCCATGTATAGCTACCAGTTTCGTACCTTTCATATTATTTTCGGTATATAGCGGTAAAGGTTGACATAATATTTGAGTTATACCTTCGGTTATAAAAAGTAATATACATGAAGATAATAACATCAAAGTTAATAAAGACATCTTTTCCCGCCATGCCTGTATTATAGCTATTTAAAATAAGTTATCAAAGTTATTATTTAAAAAATACCTAGTACTGATTTTTGATTTAGATGCGGTTTGGACCAAAGCCTTTTAAGTATAAAGTCGGGGGCGTAAAACGTTAGAATTTTTACTGTGGTGGACCATATACTTCGTCTTAAAGTCACTTTCTTCCTACCCGCTCCTACCGTAGTTGCCATGCTATCATCATTGTCCATATTTTTTAAGTTATTTCTTTGGATTAATTAGTTTTATATGTAAATTGGTTGATTATTTAAATATAGTTCAAATAGATTTTAAGTTGTTTGTTAGTAGGTTGTAATTTTGTTGATTTTGATTGTAGCTGTAAAAGCATTCGTTTCCTTCAATGTATTTCAAAGTCGAAGCTTGGATCTGGTATACTCTTAATTCAAAACTTAATAATTGTAAATGTAAGTTGAATCTGTTTTTCGCAGGTCGAACAAGCTCTTAGCACTTTAAAAAGTTGTAAAGGTAGTCGGTTAAAACTAATTGATTGCCAAATAACAACCTGTTTGTTAAAATATATAACTAAAGTTCTATTAGTGGTAAATATAGTAATGACGAATTAAAACAGGTACACAAAGTTAAATTTCCACTGTTATAGGCTTAAACGTTTGCTCCCAACTTACTCCTAACTTTTCACTTAACTGTGAAAGGAAAAAAATGTTTTTACATTTTAAGTTTTCATTTTACTTCACTTAAATTTAATCTAATTTCTTAAAGAATCTGGAGAAATAAAGAAGTGGGGCAACCGAATATTCAACTTATAACCAAATATCAATTGAACCAACCAATAGTATAGATTTAAAACTAATTAATGAACCTTAATTATTGGTTTAATTAATGAAAAATGATAAAATATTAAGTTTATATTTAGTAATTTAGAAGCTTAAAACTAAAATTCTGTTTACAACATTTGAACTATTTGTACTACATTTGCACGATACAGTTTACTTTACGACGATGTACTACAATGGTACATCGTTACTATATAACGAAATGTTATACTAAACTACAGTTCGCTTTATCGCCTAAAAAGATACTCTTAAACTATGTATTTACTAATTATAGTTTAATAATTTATTGATCATGCTGTACAACTTTAAAAAATTTTAAATTCGAAGCTCGATTTAGAAATTATTTGAATTAAAAAGAGTTTATTTTATTGGATAGGAAAATAATATAAACTTACAATGATGGCTCGCCCCGCTTTCTTTGAATTATAAAACTAAAATAGATAAATTGAAAATAATTAAATTTTAAATTTTGAAAAAAAAAAACAACTATCTTCAACTAAACTTTTACATTTTTATAGGAAGCAACAATAGTAACTATGATCACTGAGGCTCTATTTAAATTTTTGTAGTCTAAAAAATCTTATATTTATATCTTTATTATAGTACTATATAACTTAACTTAAATATAATATAGTTACTTATTATTAATTAACTCTTTCTAATCAAACTTAACTTTTAAATAATAAACATATTTATTACTATTATATTTAGCTATTTATACCAACAAAAGTATAATAAATAAGTATTAGGTAAAGATTTTACTAATAAACCTATTAAAATTATTAGAATATATATAAATATATAATTAGCTACTTTTAAAAGTAGTTAATTTAAAACCTAAAAACTTAAAAGAAAAATTTAGCTAATAAAATTGATTAAAAATTAATATTTATATAAAGTATAAAAATACAGTATTATATAAAATTTTTATTAAAATTTATCAAAAGTTATTTGCATTTAAAAAGAAAAAAATGTTACTAATAAAAGTAAATATATTATTAAATAGTAAGTTTATTCTAAAAAAAAGATATATATTAATTTATATCTTAATATTAAAAAAGTAATAGTTATAATAATAACAAAAGTTTTTTATTTTAATAAAATATTTATTTATTAGTATTAAAGGTTAAATTATATAAAAGCTTTAAATTATTATTTTATTAAAAATAACAAATAGTTTTGCTAGTTCTATTTTAATAAAAATAGTTTTTAAATTATTATAAACATTTTTTTTCTAGTATTTTTCTATCTTTTTATTACTAACATTTTTTTACTTATTTTTTTTAAATTTATTAGCTTTACTTTCTTTTTATTTTTTAATAAATATACTATATAAATTAAAAATTAAATAATAAAATAGAAAAAGAACTAATATAAAATAACTATTTATTTAAATAAAATTTAAAAATATAACTGATATAACTAATAGTAAATTAATATTTATTTAATAAAAATCAAAAATTGCAACTAATATAAAAACTACTATATAAATATTATTAAAATTTTATTATAATATAGATTAAATTAAAATTATAATTTATAAATATATTATACTACTTATATATATTATTTTTAATAGTTAAGCTATAATAATTAAGCTTAATTCTAATATAATACTTGTTTAATTTAAAATATATTTTATTATTATTAATAAAAAGCTTTAATTAAATAATATATATAATTTTATACTATATTATATTATAGTATATAAAATATAATTAAAATTTATTTTTATATAATTATTTAAATTAAATAAAGTAGTAATTTTTATAAAAAAGTAACTATTTAAATATAGAAAGTTTATATTATTAGCTAATATATATAATAAATTATTAATAATTTATATCTTTTTTAATTAATTTATAATATTTTTTAAATTATTATTATTTATATTATAAGTATATTTAAAAAAAAAATTGTTATAATATGTCATAATATAATTTTAAAGTACTTCTTTTTATAAAGTATATAATAATAATAAACTAATATGTAATAATAATTTATACTTTATATTAATAAATATAAACTTTATTAAATAGTAGTTATTATTAATTTTAATAATACTATTAATAATAAATGAGCTTTTATATTTACTAATAATTAAAACTTAAAAATAATAGTTTTATAAAATAAAATAATTAAGTTTATTTATTTTAATTTTGTTATTTAAGCAATAATTAGTTTTTTTAAAGCTTTTTTTTCTTATATATTTTATTTTATTTTTAGTTTTAATTATTAATTTAATTTTTTTTTAAATATTTAAAGATTAGATTACTTAAATTATTAAAAAATATATTTAAACTTTTTTAATATTATAATAAAAAATATACTTTTTTATTATTATTAAACTACCTTTATTAGTTTTACTTTATAAAAAAGAAAATATTATATTTTTAGTAAAGTAGGTATTTTTATAGTATATAAAAATATATTTAATATTAAATAAAAATAAAAACAACCAATTTTATATTAAAGTATTTATATATTAATAAGTGTATTTTAAGATATTTTATATATAAAGTAAACTTTTTATTTAGCAGCTATTTTTAAATAAGCTTAATTAATTAGTTTTTTTATAAATATTAATATTTTTTAAAAATTAAGATAAATATAGTTAAAATAATATTTTATTTTATTAATATTAAGTATAATATTATATAAATTTTATAGTATATAGCATTATAAAGTATTTTATATAATAAAGTAAAACTGCAACTTTATATATATTAATTTTTAATAGTAAAACTAAAATTATTTTTAATTATCAATAAATTTAAATACTTTATAAGCTAAATAAAATTTAAAAGTAAAGATTTTATACTTAAAATATTATTTTACTTATAATATATATATAATATTAAATTAAAACTTTTAAGCTATAAGTATATTAGTTATTTAAGTAGTATTATTTAGATTTTTATTACTATATTATAAAAATAAGTATTAGTTTATTTTAAATTATAATATTTATAACTTTTAGTTTTAAATAGTTAACTATATAACTAATTATAATTTATATTAATAAGGTAAATTTAAAGATAATTATTAATATTATACTTTAAAAAAATATTTAAAAAATTTTAATTTAACTAAAAAATAAAAATTTATAAAGCTAATTTAATATGTATTATATATACAATCTTTTATTTTATATAGCATTAATTATTGGTAATTATATTAAATATATTTAATTTTCTAAAATAATATATTATAATATTTACTAGTAAATTTAGGCTAAGAAAATTTATAAATAACTAGTATAAATTGTAAGCTTTAGTTATAGTTTATTATTTAAAATAAATAATTAAAGCTTATAATTTATTATTTAAGTATTTATAGCTTTTGACTATAAATATATAAATATTTAATATAAATAAACTTTTTTAAATATTAAGTTTTTAATCTTTAATTTTTTAATAATTTTTTTTTTTAAATAAAATAATAATTTATATATCTTTATTATATAAATATATTATTTACCTTATTAAAATAAATAACCTTTATTATTATAGTTTTTATTATTTTTAGATATATTTAATTTTTAAAAAAGTATATATATATAGTAATATATATAGTTTTAAAAGTAATAAGCTACTTTATAACTTATTTACTTAATAAAAATTGTATTTTATTTTGATAATTTTTAATAAATTTTACAAAAATTATATTTTTTTTAGTATTTAAAAAGCTAAATAAAGAATATATATTTATTTAGCATTTATTTAATTTTATTAAGTAAATACTTTTTAAAATTAAAGTTAGCTACTTTTAAAAGTAGTTAATTATTTATATAATATTAATCTATTTTTAAAAGTTTTAAATATACTAATTACTAAAAATAAATAATTAACTCAAATACCTCTCTTATTCTACTAGGTTTATCTTCTTACCACTCTTGCAAAAAGTAGAAGTATTAGCTTTAAAATATAATTACTTAAATAATTAGTTACTATTAATTTTAGTATTACTAAGCAAGTTTTATAAAAACTTACCTAAAAGCTAGCTATTCTTTAACTATTTTTTGAAGATGATATATAAAAAAATCATTTTTGGCTACTATCTAGTTTTTCTCCTTTAGAAAAATATTATTTCAAAAATAATACAATTTTATAATCTACCTTTTTCCAACTCTATTTTTAAAACCATATTAACAGCTCTTTCTTTAGTATATATTCAACTACTTTAGCCCTCTAATAGGAATTACTTTTTAAAAAATTTGCCAAAATTACACCTCTTCCATGTCTCCCCTATCCTTCTTAACATACACCCCTTCCTAACATTAGTTGCTCTTAAAATGTAATAGTCATTTAGAAAAGAAAATTCAGAGATTTTGATTAATATCTCTCCAAATCCAAATTTGGCTGTAGAAAATTGAACTCTCCTGTAGTTGGTAGAGTTTATCAATTAACTATCTAGATAGTGTCTACTTTCAGCGCCTTGTCAGATGTTGGTATATTTATCTTTTTGCGACTAACAAGCAGTTAATATCCACTCTTTGAGTTTGAATATTTTTTATTTTTAAAAAATAACAAAGTTAAAATTTTGAAATTTGGAACTAAAAAGTTTACAAAACTCTTCAACTTTCAAGTTTATAGAAAATAGAAGAGCCAAGGAATAGAAGACATATCTCAAGAATTTTATATTAAAAAAAGAATTAAAGAAAGCTATGGAACAAGTCCTAATAACGAGTTACAGTGAAGATAATACAATCACTTTAACTTCATTGACATCTTACCACAAGCTTTTAAACTTAAAGAACATCATCCACAAATTTAACAATCCATGTCAGATCACTCAGCTAATCTCTAACCAGTTTCTAATAACTATTGAATCGAGTCGACATCTAGTACAAATTTACAATTTGATTGGTGAACTACCAACTTTAAAGTTCAGTTTGAATGAGAAGGTGAGTTGCTTATATAGCACCAATTTCTACTGCTATTTCGGTACAGTTTCAGGTTCAATTTATATCTACAGTTTACCTGAAGGTAGACTTGTCAAAGTTATAAAAGCACATTTCCAACCTGTTGTAAAACTATTAGTAACCTCGGAAGTATTAATATCTGCAGGTGAAGATAATATAGTTCACGTTTATAGACTTTCACAGTAACTGCTACTTTTAAATTAATTATTTAATAAAATTTTACAGGTTGATGAATTTAACAGCTACCGATAATGTGGAACCCTACTTTATAATAAATGATTTCAACCTCCCAATCACAGATATCCAACTCTGTTCAGGTAAACCGGATTGGTTATCAGTTAGTAGCTTGGATGGTACCTGTATAATTTACAACTACTTTACCAAAGCAAAGTTGTTTACGATCCTAGTAGATGGGGCTATAACTTGTTGTCTATTTGATAACTTGGGTACCCAATTGTTTTTAGGTACTAAGAAAGGTGTAGTGTACGGCATCCAACTTCTACTAGATAATAGGTTCGAAAAGGTAGAGAGTGTAGTTATGTGTGGTACTCATGAAGATAAAGTTACTACTAAGTTCCTAATCTCAAAGTAAAGATTTATTGTTTACGCTTCTATTAATTATTTTTAGTGAGAACAGCTGCCACAAACTGGCTTTAGATCCTAGCCATACTACTTTAATTGTCGGATACGGGGAAGGTTCCCTGAATTTCTACGATATCTCATCACAGCAGATTGCCAAACACTTACAGTTAGGTAAAGGTAAATTACAAACTATGTTAGTTGTAGATTTACCTACTCCACTTCAACTTAATAAGGATAAAGATGGAAAGGGTTCACAATTTCCATTTAGCTCTTTTGAAAAAGTTATCGAACCTAAAGAACATCTAAGTTTTATTAATCACAATTTCAATCAAGTTGGATATAACTTGCAGCAAAATACAAATGAAATGGAGATGGATTGGCCTGGAGTATTAGATAGAAATATAGTGTTAGGTCCAAACTTAGTATTCTACTTTTCTTTATGATTATTTTAACCGTTTTATTTTTATCTTTTAGGATGGGGAAGATAACTATACCAATATCTGGTTCAACACTAACGATAATAACGATGGTGATCAAAATGCACAGAAGTTCACAGATTTGCAAAATGATTTCCAAAATCTCTACCAACTTTATCAGAATCAAAAATCGATTAATAGAAAGTTAATGGAGCAACTACTTTAAAAAATTGGAATATATGGTTGCAATTAAAAAAAGTGTATAGATTTTGTTGTACTTTTTTAATTAGATTTATTAATAACAAGAAGTTAATTTATTTATAAATAATGGCTAATAGTGATGTATGCAGCAGTTTAAAGGAAAGCAGAGCTTTGTAACTTTACATTTCAAAGTTCAGCTGAGTTAACTAGCGCTTTTTAAAAATAGAAATTGTACCTCATTTTGAACTACCTCCTATACAATCTTTACTAGAAGGTAAAAATTGTTTAAACTAGGCACATCAAAATTTTAAATCTAAATTTATAAAATTAAAATTTAGAAATAGTTAAATTTCAAATTAATTAACTACCGATAACAAATTTATCCACCTCATAACTTTAGTACTGTGTTATCGTTTCCTTTCCATTTCAATATAACATCATTCGCATCTTTCTTTGAGTACACGTAGTCGTTTGAATATCCTTTATTATTTCTTTCGATTAGTCTCCTAGTGCTACTCATACCGAAAAAGGAATTACCAACCAGTTTGAACTAGTAGATATAAATTTGAAGTTGATTTAATTATCTCTTGAGCTGTTAAATAACCTGTAGTTCTTTTTTTGTAAATAGATCCTTATTCGATTCAGGTTTGAGTTAGGGCTGAAATACAGGTTTGGTTGGAGGTGAGAGTAGTTCGAAATTGGAGGTACCGTTGTAATTATAGTTGTTGGTACGATTAGATTTTTTGTTTAGAGGTATATTTTTAGGGATAGTGTTAGCCGGTAGAGTCAGTGGTTGTAACATTGGCTGGTTTCCAATCGCAACCACCGAAACTCGAGAGTACAGTTCCGTTATTACTATTATTTTTACTAGTACCAAAATGAAACTTGATCGCTTAGGTAATCATGCCTCTCATACTTTTAACTTTCGTATTCTGCCTATCTTTACAGTTCAAACCAAGATCATTGGTATGGTTAATCCGTAGTTTGTAAATTGAAATTTTACAAGCAGAAGTATGCTTAGTTGAATATTTAGTAATAAGGTACTTTTAGTTCTATCATTAGTTGTGGTTTTTTGTCGGCTTTGACCCTCTTCTGTTTCTATTTCTAGCTCCACTAGCAACATACAGATCATTTAAAAAGTTACATATTAAAACATTTAAATTCTAAAAATTATCTAGTTTCTGAGATATCGGAATGATAAGCTTTTACCTACTCTCTTCTTTCCAGATCAGAATTTCACTTTTCTTGAATGTATCGATCTCTTCGATTATCTTTAACCCATTACCAATCGACAATAAAATTTACCTTATCGTTGGTAGCTTGATGGGTTCAATGTCTTCCTCTTCACTTTTCAAAAGCTCAAAAGTTCATTTATCCTAGTTTGCTCCATCTCATTTATATCAACGGATTAACAATAGTAGTAATAATTATAGGTTTATCGATCTATATTACTATTTACTTAAAGATACTGATGGAATTGTAAGATTAATTGTATTTTTGAGATTGGTCATCAGCTCAACATTCAATTCTTAAGTTAAATCTAGGATGGTATCGGATAAACGGTCAGAATTAGTTTTAAATTGAAGTTCAGGTTAAGTTTGAGTATCCCAACATCCCACTATTTCTAATCTTATTAGTCCATTACTAATTTCATTAATCACTTTATCTAATGTTATAATTAAATTAAACTTCAATATCATTCTCTAAGTAAAAATGTCTGTTAGATTCTACGTCCTCTATTATAACTAACCTTTCAGATAAGAAGGTTAAAGATTACGAAAAATCTACTTATTCATCGAATTATTATATATCTACCAACTATTTTTAATTTAAGTTATTAAACAGTTTACATTCTTTAAAATTTAGAGCTCTTAAAATTATATGTTTAAATCAAAAGCTTAGAATTTTGGATTTGAAAAATAAAATAATGTAAACATCTATTAATATTTACTTAATTTTTTAGATACCAAAGCTAAGTCATTTAATTTAGCTTGGTAGATATTTAAATTAAAAAAAATATAACAAATAAACATTTATATTAAAATTAGTTATTTTTTATAAAAGGAGTTTAAATGAATATAAGTTTAATTTAACCTTTATAATAAATATTTAGATTATAAATTTTAATATAGAGGTAGATTTTAGTAAAAAAGTACAAGATTTAACAACTATTAAAATTAGGTATTTGGAAGGCTACTAAAAGTTTAAGGTACATATTTTTATTTTTTTAGCAATTGCTATATAATAAATTTAATAGGAGGTAATAAGTAATAGTATAAATAAAATACTATATAAAATTAGAGCTTTGATAAAAATAATTTTATTTACCTAAAGTTAATTAAAATTTTACATTTACATTATAAAATAAAAGCTAAGAGAATTGAAGTTTTTAAAATATATATAATTTTTATCATATTTAATATTTATTTTATTTATATTAGAGTAAATTTTGTTATTAAAAATATTAGTAATATTTTTCTATATATTAAAATTATTTAAAAACTAAAATTTATAATTTAAATATAAAAATAGTATTAAATTAGTTATAAATCTTATATAATAAATAATGTTAACAATAGAAAAAATTTGATTAAAGTATTAAATATATAATATTTTTATTATAAAGTGTTAGTTTTTTTTAAATTTTAAAAACTAATATATTTTTTTTAATTTTAATAAAATTAATAAAATTTTTCTTTAAGTTTAACTTTAAAAAATTAAAACAAATTTTAATATTATTAACTAAGCTTAAATTTAATAAATAAAATTTTAATATATATATATAACTTTAAAGTTTAACTAATTTGAATTTTATAAAAGCTTAAAATTTTTTCTTTTTTTTCTATATTACTATTTCTAATTTTTATAGCTTTTTAAACACTTTTAAAAAAACAAAAAGTTTAAATAAGATATAAAAAATAAAAATAGACTTAATAATACTGCTTATATAGTTAAATTATTTAGTTTAGTTTATAAAATTCCTTATTTTTTATATATTTTTTAGTTTGTACTTTACTTAAGCTTTTTAAATAATATTTAATTTTATATAGGTAGATAATTTTTATATATAGTTTTTCTAAAAAGCTTTAGTTAAAAATTTTAATAATATAATTTAGTATTAATATAGCTAAATATTTTTTAATTTTAATTTATTTATATATTTTAGTAGTATATTAATTTATTTACTTTTAAAAATATTTATACTTATTAATAACCTAGCTAAAATTTAAAGTAAACTATAAACTATAACTAAAATAATTTTAAAAAAGTAAATAAAAAGTAAATAATTTATTATAGATAAAAAAAGGTTTAAATAATTAAATTTATACTAAATTTTATAATTATTATAATAAAGCCTATTATACTATTTTAAATAAATTTAGCTTTTATACTATTTAATTTTAGATTTTTTTATAATTATTAAATTTTAAAAGGTTTAAATATTTATATACTTTTATTTATAATCTTAAATATATTAAGCTATTAAAGTAATTTTTATATGCATTTTACTAAATATTAAAAAATAAAGTTTTTAACTTAATTAACATTTTAAGCTTAATATTTAAACTTACTAATTAGTATAATTTGTATAAATATTTAGATTATATTAAGTAACTATATTACCATTTTTAAAATTTTAACTGCCTTTAAATATTCTATTAAATTAGTTTATTTATAAATATTAGGCTATAATTATTAGAAATTTAACTTTTCTTTAGCATATATCTAATGCATTATATTTACTATAAATTAATACTACTTTCATTTTAACTCTAATTAATCTACTGCTAATAATTGCATATTTTGGTAGAAATTATATATATTAAGTAGCTTTACTACTAAGTCTTTATAAGCAGGAAAATTATATTTAATTATAAAAAGAACTAGATTAACATCTATTAGATTATCATAACATAATTAAAAAATTTAAATATAAATAAGATACTAAAATATTTTAAAACAGCTAGCTTAAAAATATGCAATATATATGTACTTTTTACCAGTAAGGTTAAAATTTTAATCTAAAGCTTAATATATAAAATCAATGCTTTTTTACAAAATTTTCCCATGTAATAACTAGGAAGGTCATCAAAGGGTAAAGGGCATAATATAGCTGCTTTGCAATCCAGAATCTATTTAAAATAATTAGCTAAGCTTCGAATGCCCGGAGCTTTTATAGCTTTTCTTGATCACCCTGTTCCTCAATAAACTTTTGATCTATTTAGGCTTAAATTAGGCGAAAAAATTGCAGATGCCGATATGCTTCCCGGATAAAAACATTAGATAAACCAATAGCATCACGATCCTAAAAAATATTATTTGTCAGCAATTGTATCTTATTTTATGGTCTGCATATTTTATCTATTCCAGTGGTTCGGTAAGCTCTAGGAATATGTTTTCACCGGTTACTTTAAAAATTAATTTAGTTAATTTAAACCAATTATAGTCACGTTTAAAACAAAACCCTAGAATTTAAATTGAGCCAAGTTTATGATACATAATTCCGAATTAAGTTTGCTATAAAGTTACAGGGATCTGTCAAAATCATGCTTCTTAGTTTTTAACCAAAACAAATCGATACCAGCAAGATGAACTTTCCCGAGGTAAACGCACAAAACTTAGGATCCGACCAATTCAGTCATATAGTGTAATAATTGACAATATAATGTCACCCTAGTTAGCTTCAATACTTAATTTATTTTTAGTTCATTAGAGCGTAAAAAGTTGTGCGATTCGATCTTAGACAACATCGGCTTCACCCCGCTTGTAAGAATCAACCGTATTGCTCAACAAGCTGGTTTAGAATGCGACCTTTGTAAGTTTTAGATGTGAAATTTTATTTTAACGTATGGTAGATGCTAAATGCGAATTCTTTAACGCTGGAGGCTCAGTTAAAGATAGAATCGCTAAAAGGATGATTGAGGAAGCTGAAAAGGACGGTATTCTTAAACCCGGTTCCGTTGTCATTGAACCAACTTCTGGAAACACTGGTAATTGGAACTAATTTTTAATTTATACTTATATTTTTATGTGAAGGTATAGGTTTAGCTTTGGCTGCTGCTGTAAAAGGTTACCGTGCCATCATCACTTTACCTGAAAAGATGTCTCAGGAAAAAGTTGATGTACTTAGAGCTTTAGGAGCTGAGATTATTCGTACCCCTACCGAAGCTGCTTGGGATGCCCCTGAATCTCACATTGGAGTTGCTCGCCGCTTATGCCAGGAGATCCCTAACGCTGTCATATTAGACCAATACTCCAACCCCTACAATCCAGTAGCTCACTACGATACCACCGCTGAAGAGATTTTGGATGCCCTTGATAACCGTGTTGATATGTTAGTTGCTGGCGCTGGTACTGGTGGTACTATCACTGGTATTGCCACTAAGCTTAAGGAAAGATGCCCTAACATCAAGGTAATTTCTTTAGCTACACATTTATTTAACATCTTTTTAGATCGTTGGTGTAGATCCTGTAGGATCTATTCTTGCTCAGCCTGAAAGTTTAAATACCGAAATGAAATCATACAAAGTAGAAGGTATTGGTTATGATTTTATACCCGATGTTCTTGACCGCTCTATCGTTGACGAGTGGATCAAGTCCGAGGATAAGGAGTCCTTCCTTATGGCTCGTAAGTTGATTCGTGATGAAGGTCTACTTTGCGGTGGTTCTTCTGGTACCGCTATGGCTGCCGCTATTAAGGCTGCCAGGTCACTTAAGAAGGGCCAACGCTGTGTCGTTATCCTTCCCGATTCCGTCCGTAACTATATGACCAAGTTTTTGAACGATGACTGGATGAAAACCAACCATCTCGTCGACGAAGCATTCAAATTGGAGCAGGAGAACCAAGCTCGTAAGTGGCACGGAGCTACTATTGCCGATTTAGGTCTTCAGCCTGCCGTCACCACCGAGTATACAGTAAGCTTAATGTCTTTGCCAAAACTAATCTATTTCATTTAGACCCTTTGCCGTGACGCCATCAAGATTATGGAAAAGAACGGATTCGATCAACTTCCAGTTGTACAGAATGGAAGAATCGTAGGTCTAGTTACTATGGGAAATATTCTATCCAGACTAGCCTCCGCCAGAGCTCACCCTACCTCCCCCGTAGTTACCGTCATGTTCCAGTTCAAACTAACTCCTGACGGCGATAAGAAAGTATTTATCCCCATCTACCCTTCCACCCAGCTCGAATCCTTACAGCGTTTCTTCGAAACCAACTCCTGCGCCCTAGTTACCTCGGAACAGGATCCCTTACACGTCTTACACGTCGTTACCAAAGTCGATTTACTTACCTACCTTGTCAAAGAACAGTAAACAGTAATATTTTTGTTAAAAGTTAAAAGTTCAAATTATCTACCTTTTATTTTAAATTACTTTGTATTTTTTTAACTTATGCTTTATATTCTCTCATTCTAAATTTATCTATTTATTAAATGCTATCTTTATTTCAAAAATTTCGCTATGACCTGACTTAAATAAACTGGCAACCCATATTATACTATTTTTAAATCTATGCTTAAATAGCTTAAAATTTTTCATATAATTGACTAATATATTTAACTTTTAACTAATAAATTATATTAGTACATGCTATTTAATACAAGCTACCTTAATTTATATTAACTAATAATACTATAGCAGTTAAAGCACCAGTTAATTAAATACTATTGGCTAAATCAGTTAGTAGTAACTAGTTAAATTATAATAAAGATTTTACAATAAAATAATGATTAATTCTTCTTATATTTTAATATAATAGTTTTTTTCTAAATAAGCATTTTTAAAGTTTATTTAAGTTTACATTTTTAATTTATAATAATAATAATAATAACCTACTAAACTTGATAAAAAATAACCTTATTAGTTTTATTAAATATTGTAATAAATTTAAAAAAAATATAAATATAAATATAGTTAACTATTTTTTATTATGGCAGAAATAAAATTATTTAGGTTATTTTATTATAAGTATTTTAAATTATTAGAAAAGTTTATTATAATAAACTTTAAAATATTTTAAAAATAACTTTTACTATTAAATTAAATTATTTATTATTATTATTATTATTATAGCACTATTTTATTTTAACTTTTAATTTAATTAGTAAAAGAATAATTAAAAATATATTGTAAAAGTTATTTATAATAAAATTAAAATATACTTTTTATACTAATTAAATAAAAATTTTAAAAAATAAGCTGATTCTACTTAGAAATTATATATAAAATAATATTAATACTACTATATAGTTTTTATATAAATGTTTAACTATTATATAAATATATTACTTATTATATATTTTTGTACTATATTATTTACAACAAATTTTATAATATTATAAAATTATTATTATAATAAATAAATAAATTTAAAATATTATTATTTAACTTATACTTTTTATCTTATTAATTTTTTTACCAATATTAACAATTATTATTTATTTATTTTAAATATTAGCTATATTTTACTATATTTTTAAATTTATAAAATAATAATAATAATAGTAATTTTATATAGTAGAAAAAATTAAGTATACTTTTTTAAATTATTTTATTCTAAAAAATTTAAGTATTTTTAATTAGATTAAAATTAAAACTATAATTAGTTTTTTAAAATATATAGTTTTAGCTAAAAAGCTTAAAGCTAATATTTTATATAAGCTATATAAAAATAATTTAATAATTTTTTATATAAATTTAAAGTAAAACTATTTTAATAAATTTAAATATTTATAATTACTATAATATTACATCACTTAATAAAATAATAATTACTAACTTTTAAATTCTTATTTACAGCTTTTATAACTAACTTTTAAATTAATAATAATAAACTAAAAGTGTATTAATAAAATTTTAGATATTTAAATAAGCTTAAAATAAAAACTTAATTTTTATTTTATTATTTTAACTTAGCTTAATTATAAAATATATTTATAGCTCAAATTTATTATAAGCTATTAAAATTTAAATAAATAATATAATTAGCTTTATAATTAATAAATTAAATAGTATGCTTTTTTTATACTTTTAAATAATAATTTTATTTATTTTAGCTTGTTTTTTTTAAAATATATCAAAATTATCTTTTAAGAAAAAAGCAGCTATAATATTTTTATATAATCATTTTATTTATATTTTATATATATATTTACTATTAAAAAACTTATCTTTTTAGTTATATATACTATAAATTAACTATTTTATATATAAAATAGTTAACTTTACTAAAAAAATAACTAATATAAATAGTAATTTTATTATTTATTAAATTATAACTACTATTATATTTTTTATTAATAGTAATACTAGTATTATATTAAATTTTTAATATATATTTATAGATAAACTTTTATTATTTATAGTTATTATATTATTATAGTATTTTATACTGTATAATTTAAATATTAGCTTTAATATAATATTGTAAACTAAATATTATAGCTACATTATAAAAAATTTAGTAATAAAACTATTATATATATTAATATAAATTTATAAATACTAAAAATAAAGCTAATAATATATTATATATTTTTTATATTTATAAAATATAGCTTTTAAAAAGTAATTTTATTATTTTTAAGTTAGTATAAATTATAATTAGCTATAAATATTTAATTATTACTATTTAAATAGTTAATATAGTTATATATATATTTTTTTTTAAAAAAGTAAGATTTTATAGCTAATTTTTAGTCTAGTTTACTTTATTAATTATTTTTTTATTTTAGTATTATTTTATAGTATTTATTAATTTTTTATCAAGTTAATAAAAGGTTTTTTTTATTTATAAATAGAAAAATTAAATTAAATATTTTTATAATATAAATTAAATAATAAAAATTAATACTAATTATATTAAGCTTAAAAAATATAACTAAAATAAAATAGCTTAAAATACTAATACTATATTAAAATAAATTTAATAAAATATATAATAGTATAAAAAGTGAGTTTAAAATAAATAAAAATATTAGAATTTATAATTAGTATAAATAGTAGCAACTATATTTGTTTATTTACTTTATTTACTTTATTAACTTTAATTTATTTAATTACTTATACTACTATTTATAAATAATTTTATATATTAAAAATTGCTAATATTTTAATAATATATTTATTTTTATATTTTTATTATTAAAATCTTAATTTTTTTAAACTTTACTTTATATTTAACTATATTTTTCTTTTATTATTTTATTTTATCAAGTTAATATATTATACTAACTTTTTTATTACTTATTTACTAGCTTAAACTATTATTTTATTGCTAATATTATAAATTTTTTATTTTATTCTTATAATATATATCTTATATTATTATAGAAAAAGCTTTAAAGTAATAATTTAATTTAATTTTTATAGTTAACTTTTAGTAAATAATTTATATTTATTTAATTTTTAATAATTTAATAAATAAATAAGAAGTTTAAGATAAAAAGTAGCTGTTTTTTAACTAATTTGCTAAAAAGTTAACTTTTAATACTAGTTAATTATACTTTATTATAATATAAAGTATAATTTACTAATTTTATAAATATTATAATAGTAGTTTAATTTTATATAGTATATAAATAATTAGATATTTTTAAAAGTAGCTAATATTAGTTTTAAAATTAAATTTTTTAATAGTATATTAATAAAATATTAATATGCTTATATAGTAAAAAAGTAAAAAATATGAGTATTAAAAATGAAAATTTATTTATTATATTAATAAAAACTAAGTTAATAATTATAAATTCTATTATTATATAAATATATTTGCAATTAGTTTAAATAAATAAGAATATGATAAAGTATAACTTTTAAATATAACTTTAAGTTTTAAAATAGTTAAAATACTTAACTATTTTTACTAAAAAAAATAATTTAAATATTTTTTTAAATATAGTTTAAAAAAATAGTTAGTATAAAAGTATTAAATAATTTAGCTTAAGTACTTTTGCTTTAAGCAGCTATTTTATCTACCTTAATTTTAATTTAATTTTTAGTATATTAAAAAAAAACTTATTATTTATTTTAAAACTTATAGGTATAATTACTTTAAATTATTAATTTTATTTAAAAAACAATCTTATATTAGTAATAAAAAGAAAACTTTATTATAAATACTTTTCTAATTATTAAAAAAAAATTAGCTAAAACTAAACTAAAAAAAAAGTTTTAAAGTTTTTTTTTCTTTTATATTTTACCTCACTATATAATTAAATTTAAAAACTTAAGAAATAAACTTTTATACTATATTTTTTATTTTTAAACTTATATTTAAATGTTAGTTATTAGATATAAATATTATTTTTACTTTTATTTTTTTTATAGTTAGTATTTATTTTTATATTTTATTTAGTTATATACTTATTACTGCTACTTTATAAAATATTTTTATACTTTTTTTTATGCTTTTTATTTTTACTATTATTTAAATTTACTATACTACTCTATTTTAGCCTATAATTAGTTTATTTTTTAGTATACTATTTTTTATATATAAAAGATACAACTTTTAAGCTAAAAAGAATTTAAAAAATTTATAACTTATAGTATTATTATAAAAAGTATAAGGTTATTAATTCAAAAATTTATAGTTATTAGCTATAAGCTATAATAGTTTTAATAAATATATTATATCTAAATAAAACTACTATGCTTTATATTATAGCCTTTTTTTCTATACTTTATATAAAGTATTTTTTATTACATATACCTATTTTCTTTCTACTAGTTTTTATTGTTCTCTCTATTATAACATAAGTATTTAAAGCTAACTAGCCTGACATTATCTTCTTACTTTTCACTTAGTTTTAATAAAAGACTTTTATAGTTTTTTTTTAACTATTTCTGCTATTTAAAAGTAGATCTCAATACTTTATTAACTTCATTTTTTTTAAAAACTAATAAAAACTGCTATTTTACTCTAATAGGAAAATTTATTACTTACTGAGCTGTTAGCTATTACTACTTTAGCTCTAACTTCTTAAGTTTCCTATTTAGTATAATACTCCATCTTAGCTTTTTGACTGGGATTATAACTACTTAGACCTTTAGCCTTTACAACTTTCTTCTTATTAAAAAAATCAATTTACTAGATACTCTTAGCCAAAAATTTAAACATTATAAAGATAAATAATTTAATTTTAAATTAAATTACTTTAGCTACTATTATATTTATATATATACTTCAATTTTAAAAATTGTAAATTAAAACTAATAATATTAACTTTTATAAAATTAAGTTTTAAAAAGGTACCTTTTTAAGAAGATACATCTCTACTAATCTACCTTTCTAATTAATTAATACTTTTCTAGTATTTAAGTTTAAAATTTGGAATTTTTATATGTAAAATGCACTTTAGTTATAAAAAAGTTTAAAAATCAGTTTTATTAACTATATACTATAACTTTAAAAATGTAGCTAAAAATAGGCATTTTTGATATTTTATTAACAAAGATAATATAATTTAAAAATTAAAGTATTTATCTTTTTAATAGGATATTGGTTTATAATATATTTTTAATATTAGAAGCTTTATATATTTACAGATTATTGGTAATAAAATGAATGTAATTTAAAAATTAAATAAGAAATAAATATGTTTTGAAATAAATCAGTATATCGACATTAAAATTAGTGTCATATAGGTGAATATTCAATTATACTTTAGATAACGTTACCGTTCAATTTGATAACTTTTCGAATATAGCTATACATAACCAAAGGAACTTGAGATTTCTTACTATAATCGACGTTTCCACTAACTTCTGGAAGAATTCGATTAACAACCTTAACTGGAAAGTTAACCATCTTAGGACATGAAGAGAATTTAGGTGAATCAGGCAAGAAATTATCTCTACCTTTAGCTCGGAACCAAAGTCTCACTTCCTTAAGTCTATTACCTCTACAAGTGATAGCCACTTTTTGACCTAAACCTTTCTCCAAACTACTTAAAATGACTTCTTTGCTGTAAGATCTACCAGGTTTGATATTATTATCGGTCAGTGCCTTGTAAACGTCCAACTTCTTGTATAATTTCAATACTATCTGGAAATAATTTTGAATATCATCGTATTCTTGGTAGTTTTCATAACATCTTGGTTCTAAAGTTGAAATACAAGTTCCATGTCTCATCCATTCGTGAGTCCAAAATGAGAGGTTATTCCCAGTATAACTTGGCCAACTTTCTGATAACTGCTTATATAATGTAGAATTCAGTTGAGGTAATTTCTTAGTATAGTCAGGATATTTACGTTGCTTATCACAACCACTACGTGGTCCTGGTCTACCATCACTATTATAATTTAATAAACGTAGAAAAGTTGAAATATGTTTACCAGTAGTCGGGCCAAAAACCATGTATTGTAAATTTATCTTTTGCACCAGTATTATCTAACCACTTTTATAAAATAAATATTTAAAATACAAAAAAAAAAAATTACCTGCTGTGAAAATAAAAACAAACCTAGTTTTGGACTACAGCAACCATCTATTTTACTATCGGTACATGAATTTGTATTTATATCGCATTTTTTTAAATTAAACGAATCTTTGTTTAGTGAAGGTTGAAAACCTAATACTAATAAGAAGTATAAACTTGCTGATGCTATTGATAGAAATTTCATATTGGATAAAATTTATTGTAATATATATATTATAGGTACGATTTTTGTTGATGAGCTTTAACTTTTAAAATTTTATAGTTTGTTTTATATAAAATATTCAAAACTAAGTTCAAAGTCCAAACTGACACGATTCCTGCATATTAAAGAATTCCTTAGTTTATTTTATTAAGGGTCAACTATAAGTGAGTAATGACAATATTTGTCTCTGGGGAATAGCTTCCCTGTCATCATTATATTATAATCTAGTTTTAAAGTTCATAAAAAATGGGTAGATCGTAGCTAATACGATTTTAAGGAGATTAACTACTAGTCATTTCTATACGTTGGCGAAACTATTGGGTATTATTCATTCTAATCCTTTCATCAACATCCTGACAATTATTTACTAAAAATTTTAACTTCTAAACAGATTGAAATGGCAATAAACGTTTGAACCTATCATTTTTTGACCAAAATACTTTTCCTAAAGTTTTAGAGCTCAAATATTATAAGCTTTACAGTTTTGACGAAACTAAGCTGAATTTAACCTATTAACCAAAAATAAAAAAACGCTTGGACTTATCAATTTTAATTCTAAGTATTATCGTAAGATTTTGAGGTTTTATTAAATTGATTGGTTCTATTTTTCTTATTCGTTTTTAATTACAATATTTTTGATGTATTTTTGAATAAATTTATTAATAAAAGTAATAAGCCCAAATGTTTTTTTCCAAATAGATAAAAAGCTTCGATTTTTATCTGGTAAATTATAGTTATGTTGCTAAAAAAACGTATAACTTCAATTAGAAGCGGAATTTTACTGCCTATAAATTAAATTCACATGTACCAAATACTATACAAATTCTACATAAATAAAGAATTAACCAAAACTATATATAAAAAATTGAAAATATTTCTTAATACAAATATATTTAGAACGCTTCGGTGTACGTAAGCCTTTAGTGATATAGATATGGTGCGTCCAATGTAAACCATTGATGTTACATGAGTTCTTTTGAAGTTCCTATATAGACCATTGAGCTTAAATCAGATGCTTTTAGTTTAGATAATTAAGAGTTAAAAGGTACCGTTACCTTTAGAAAATGTATCGTTTATAGCCTGAATTATTAGTTTATGCAAGTTACCTTTCATTTTATAATCGTAATAGAGCTTCAGGACCAACATTTAAATGTTGTTGACTAAACAGTCAAGGATAGTGAAACATTTGTAAAATTTGCCGCTTTGATAGAATCGCTTTCCAAAACTTTTGTAGTATTAAAAAAAAAAACGCTTAAAATTTTAAAAATAAAGCTAGCAATTTAATTTAACGTTAACTTGAAATAATGAACTAATTTAAAGATTGACGTTTACAAGTGAGAACCGAGTTGAAGTCGATCAAAAAATAGTAAGTCTACATAAATATTTTTAAAGCTAAGCTCAATTAAAACTGATAGCAACTACAATCGACAGGTATCTACACATAAACTGGTCGATATAAAAAGATACACTAATTAAAAACGACCTGAGCTTTTTTTTAAAAAGTTGTTCTTTTACTCATCCAAACTTTCCTTTCGTATTAGACGCTAACGAACAACCTCATTTTAACATATATTATGCGACAATCGCGAATTTTTATATCCATTTTAAGTTTATACTTCACGTTGAGTGAAGATGTTAAATTTAATCAGCCTACAATCCTCTCAGCAGCACAAGGGAACGAAAAACCACAAGGTAAACTAAACTTTACAATTAATTTTATAATAAAAGTAGTAATAATGATAAGAACGAATGGTATTTCGGTCCACTAAGACCAGTACATAAATCTTATTATAGTAAACCGATCGATATAAAGTTAAAGAAGAAAAGTTAACTTTTATTTTATATCTTTTTAAATTACATTGAAATGAATGTATACTTAATTTTATTTTTATAGATCCCAATTTCTCTCCAAGTAGACCAGTAAGTAAGGAAGATCAAAAAGGACAGGATCGGAACAGTCCTATTACAGCTCAAAACGTACCTGAATTACCTAATAACATAAGGCCCATCGCCGTTATCGATAGCTCCAACCCTAGCTTTGAAAAGATACAACCGGCAACTCCATCCTTACCACCTGCTAATAACGTCGACAACGCTTCCGTTCAACCTACTTTTACCAAAATCCAAGGATTAGATACTTAACATTTATACTAAATTTTATAACTTTATCTGTTTTTAATTTATTTTTGTTTAATTTTTGCTATATCAAATCACTATTTTTAAAATTTTGGAGGTTAAATATATTAAATTTTGCAAATTTAGCTTAATCGAATCCGATTTAATTTATTAAATTAAAAAATAAATAATTACTATATTCCAATTACTAAACTAAAACTTATTTTAATTCAACTTTGAAATTCTAAATTTAAAATTTTACAATTTAAATCTAAATCGATTGGTTATAAATTATTAATCTATTTGTTATTAAAATAGTTTTAATATAATTTTTTATAGATTTTAGCAATTAAAGTAAAAAGTTATATTGTTTTTTCCCAAATAAGAATCTGTTTAACATTAATTATAAATTAGGATTATGTTTTAATTTAGATTAACTATTTTTATGTGTTTTATTGGTATTTACAACGTCAAATACCGAGAATGATATCTGCTAAAAATATTGCTTGGTACACTTTCAATCCTATAAACACACTATCCAACAAGTTTTTATAGCACTTAGGTACTGTAATAAAAGCATAATAAACATTTTCATAATAAACCATTAAATCTAAATTTATAAGTTTGTACTAAAAGTAATATAAACTGTACCTAAATTTAAATTGCTTCAAAGTTTTATAGTATTTGAATTTTGAATAAATTGCACCGCTATTTTTTGAGAAGCGGAAGCAATTTATGTTTAATAACTTCGAAAAATGTTGTACCTAAAGCGAGATTTTATGCAATGAAAAACTAAATATTTTAGATTACTAGCTGTAGCTGTAGCTGTATATTGAAACGTGCAGAAACAGATCAGGGTTAAATTTTTTAATAAATATTCATGAAAATTAGTAAATAAAAAGATAATTAATTTACGATAAAAAATTACAAAACAAAACAGATTTAATAAGTTAATTGACTAAACACAATATATTGATTTTTATAAAAATGTAGTATATGCATTTAGAATCTTATTTCAGAACCAGCGAGCTTAATTAAACATTCTAATCTGGTTGATAGCATCGAGAGCTTTAGCATCTCTACGTTCTAACTCACGGAAAAGGGATACATCAATATTCATCTTATTGAGGTACTCAATTGATATGGCGTCGGGGATTTTAGTGACATCAGCGTCAGTACGGAGCATAGAGAAATCCATTAATCCACTCTTGATATATTTATTATCATACTCTTCCAATTGCTTAATATCAGTGATGTTACTAGGTACAGTATATTTCTCAGGGGCAGAATTAGCGGCAGGAGCAGCGGAGCGGGTGTTGAGATTTATTCTAGAGCCGACCCATGAGAACCTATCCATTTTATAAGTTACACATAAACGGTCTAAAGGATCAATAACGTGCTTAAGCTTGACATTAAAGGGTTGAATAATTTTGTTGAGAGGGGCGCTGTATTCAGCAGATTTAGATACGTGACGACTTTGCCAGTCCCACCACAGTTTATCAATAAAAGCGTGGTGAGAGTAGAATAAGGGATCACCGGGGGAAGCGTGACCGGAGAATGACCCACCAATTGAGTTGTGAATGTTACCGTGAGGGTTGAATTCAATAAGGTTGAATCCGTCAAAAGAATCAGCACCAACGTACTGTGTATCCATAACGTCGAAATCGGTGAATTGATAGTTGAAAATATCATTACGACGCATGATACAGGAATCACGAGTAGGACCACCACCAAGAACACCAACTTTGAAATCTTTGAACCGCCCATTTACAATACAGTTTGATCTGTCAACCGATTGACCACCGAAGAATCTGTCGGAGAATGCGATGTTGTTTCGAACATCTCTGTTATGCTCAGTCCAATCCCAGTAAGGGATGGTGACGGATTCGTCAACTTTCTGTAGCTCTTTCTCGATGTAGTAAAGGTACAAACGGTGCCATGCTAAGAAAAGAGGTTTCCTTTCTTGAAGAGTACTGTGGACATCTTTGTAATGGTCTACATGCATCTTGATGAATTTATCCCAGGTAGTCAACCTGTTTCCGGAATTAACAACCTTTACGGCGTTGACGTACTTATCCCATTGAGCTTGAGTCAATTTGTTGAGATTTTTACGGTATCTGAGCTTACTTAAGTCGCAGTAGTCTAAGTCTATTTGAGCACAGACTTGTGTCAAACCTAAAACAAGTCCGACGATTATGGAAATACTTACTTTCATTATTTAATTTTTTTTGTCGAAGGCAACAAAGTCGTATTAGGCGATAATTAAAAGTTTTTTGAATTTATTAAAGAAATAAGTTGCAGCATCTTGAAAAGAACTTTCAACTCTTAAATAGTAGCAACTAATCTTTAGAATTGTCATTAGGTACGTTACTATAAATACTTTATTGTAATTGCAGCGGAATTGTGTTCTAAAAGGAGTCTATACTTCTAACTCTAGCCGGTAGAGCTAAAAATAACTGAAGAATAAAGAGAGGGTTATATTATCAAAAAAAATTGAATTCATCCCGTAACTCACGCTTTTCGGTATCCTTTATTTAACAGCTTTGATTTGAAATGATTTTACCTTTAACTTTTTATAACCAATTTTTGCGTTATTTTTGCAAAATTTAAATTAATGGGTTTTGTGGTTTAATAAATAACTTATATTTATCCTATTGTTCTTTATGGAACCCCAGACTGAACAATAAATTCTAACACAAGGATAACTTGATAGGTGTTCTTTATAGCTCCATCCATCCACTAAGGCTACAGTCTGAGTTTTATCCTTGCAATCATTAAAGTTAAATATTAATTTAGTGGTGCCTACTTTCATCTCGAAATTTTTCATCCCTCGTAACGGTGGAGAATTATTGATACTTTTAAAATCTTATTGGATTTAAATCGAAAATCGATTTAGTTAATTGTTAGATTACCTTTTCCACACAAAGTCACATTTTATCGAATATATATTTCGAGCTAGAATTTTAGAAAGGAAAGGTTACTATTACGATTTTTTTAAGAACTTTCAAGGATTGGATACAATTTTTATAAAAATCACTACATTTGCATTATTAAACTTTCGATTACATTTACCAAAAGTTATCTGTCCTCTCCACCTGAAAAACTGTTTTAAAAATTAAACAACAGCTTCTCTTCGGTAAATAGAATTTATTAGAAAAAAATTCAATATATTTGCTTAAATGTTTACAACCAAATAGAGTGAATGTCTCCTACTTCGAATAGTAAATTCTTGATGCTACTATAATAAGTGTAAGAATAGTGGAGCTATGAAATGATAGTTATTTTTAGATAACTTTTACTAGAGATGTCAAAATTCTATTTATATTTGATGCTTCCAAGGAACGTCTATTTTTTACAAGTAAAAATTATTATCGAATAGAAAAGATTATAATAGAACTCCAAATTTAGGATTGCTACAATAATTTTAACTATAAATTGGATTTTTTTGTACTATTAATGAAGATATCTAACTCGGGAAAATAAACTGGTCCATTGACAACTAAAAGTAAAAGTCGGTAACCAAACCACACCACTAAATAAAAAGTACAGAACTAGATTCAAAGATATACCGCATTGTAGTCTTTCGATATTAAAACCACTCCTTTCTAATTATTAGTATTTCGAAATCTTTATTAAAAGTAATGTATTTATATCAAATTGTAGGTATATAAATAACTTTTAAACTGAAGTTTAACTTATTTTAATATGCTATTATGTTTTCATTAAGGAACTGGTAGTAATAGAACTATATTTCTATAACTGGAGAAGTTTTAAAACTATTTAAAATTAAAATTTATATATAAATTAAAAGAAGCTAGATCCTAGTTCGATTTAAACGTACGTACTATCTCAATAATATAGATTTATGATTTTAAAGCTACTTATCTCAATTTTAATGATGAAGTATCGGATCAATGTAATTTTGAAATTATGCTATTTACTTACTATAAAAATTAGTTTTATTTACATTTACTTTATTGATCGGGATACTTTTATCATAATAACTTATTTTTAGTAGAATTTAATTTAAAAAAGATACTAACTTTTTAAAATATACTCTATAATATTTAAGGATAAATACATTTAAATCACATATATATACACATATACTTTTATAAAATTTATAATTTATAATACTATTTAAATATTGTTTAATATTAAAACTTACATTGAAACTAATACTTACTTTTTTATAAAGATTTATTAATATATATATATATATATATATAAATAATAGTAGATAAACTTTTAGTTCTTAATTAACTACTTAAAAATTATTTTTATACAGTAAATTTATTAAAATAATATTTTACTATTATATATAAAAATTAATTTAAATTACAAAATTTTATAATTATATTAGATATTTGATATGATAACTATTTAGTTTATTTAGTAAAAAACTAATTAAAAGTATATCTTTATATCCTTTTTACTAATTTTATTAAAAAAAATCAATTAGATTAAATAATATTAACCCCTTATCTTTAAACCTTATCTCAACTCAAATTTATTAATAATTAAAATTAGTACCATTTTCTTAGTTAAGAAACTTTATCTTTAAAGTTTATTAAATTAATTTTTTTAAATACATTTTTAGTTAAATCTTTTTATAACTTTATACTTTATTTTAATAATAAATTAAATGTAGCTTGTATTTAATTTATTAATTAAATTTTATTTTGTTTAATATATTTTTATTGTTTAATATTCTTTTTAACTCATTTCTATTTTTAAATAAAGTTACTTTTAGTTTATATACTATTATTATTTCTAGAAAAAAAACCTATTAGAAAGAAGCTCTAAAAGTAGGAAAAAAGCCTTACTTAGATAATGTAATAGGTATTTAATATATATAAAAGTATTAGCTAGCAAGTAAATAGTAATATTAGGTAAAAAAACTGTAGAAAAATAATATTATAAAATAGCTATTATAATTAGTAAAATTAAACTGAAAAAGGGTTAAATATAAAAAGCTTAAAGTAGTTATAATAGGTTATTAAAAAAAGAATTAGGCTAAAAAATTATAATAATTATATTAGGTAATTAAAATAAAGATAAAATAAAATAAATATTAGTACTTAATTATTTAGATAATTAATTAAAAATAAAATAAAGGCAAAAGTTATAAGTTTTATTTTTTTAAATATTTTTTCTTTTAATTTATAGAATAATAATAAGATATTTATTTAATAAGGCTTTAATATAGAGTATTATATCTAACTTTCTAAAACTTTGTAAGTAATTATTTAAAAAATAAGAAAAGTAAATGCTTTTTGTAGTAAAATATATATATATAACTTTTTTAAAAGTATTGCTTACTTATAAAATAAAAGCTAGTATTTATTAAATTTATCTTACTTTAAAAAAAGGCATAGGTAAAAATAAGGTATTTAATTTGCATTTATTTAATATTAATAATGTAGCTATTTACCTTTTACTAAATACAAGTTTTTATTTTTAGCTTAATAATAATATATCTATTAAAAAAATAATAGTATTTTAAAAATAAAAGTAAGAAAAAAAAATAGAATAAAATATAAATTAAAAATAAAGGTAAAGATTTTACTAAATTATAAGTATTGTTTTTTGAAAATATTAACTAGTATAGTTAGTTAACAATTATATATAGCCATTTTTTTAGCATATACTATTACTTTTTTAACTATATATTAAAATATAGTATTAAAATAATAAAATAATTTTTTATCTCTATATATATAACTTTACTAACAAAATAGAAAATTTTATATAATTAAAAGTTAAGCTTTTTTAAAGCTTACTATATTTAAAATATTTGTAGTTATATTATACTTTATAATTTTATCAATATTTTTAAGATATTTTACCTTTTTTTCTTAAAAATTTATTTATTTTAACTATTTTAAATAATATTTTATTATGATAAAAAATAGTAAAACTAACAAATACTATTAATTTTTATTTTTTAATTTAATTAATAATAACTATTTATTCAATTATTAAATTAAAGCAAGTTTATAGTAAAATAATATTAAAATATTATTTTTTAAAAGTTATTTTAAAAAAAAATTAAATTAAATTAAGCTTTAAAATATTTAATTTAAAGTAATATTTATTTATAATTATAAAATACAATATAATAATTTAAATAAGCATATTTTAGTAATTTTCAGTATATAAAGCTATCTTTAAACACTATATACTCTTTTTTTTAGAAGCTTTTAACTAAATTATATTAAATCTAATATACTAAGCTTACTATTTATATTTAATTAAATAAATTATATATATAATTAACTATTTTACCTTATTTTAAGCTAATTTTATTATATTTATATTTGCTTAATAACTTAAAGTTTCTTAATTATTAATTATTTTTATAGTATTAAAATAATTTAAAGTATAAATAAATAATAAAAAAAGGTAAATCATTATAAAAAATAAATAAATATAATAAATAAATATAATAGTAATTTTATATTTGTTTTATAAAAGTTAAATATTTTTTAATATATATACTTAAAAGCTAATAAGTTAAATATTAATAAATAAATACTAAAAAGTATTACTAAAAGCATTATAGTAAAAAATTAAAAAATATAAAAAGTGGTAGAAAAATAATAAAAATGCAATTTTAAAAAAATATATATTATATAATTTAAAATTTTAAGTTTAAGTCTTAATATATAATAATAATTTTAATTTTAAATTAAAGTAAAAAAAAAGCTAAAAATTAAAAATAAATTTAAAATATAAGTTAGAATAATATTAATTAAAAAGCTTTTTATATATAAAATAAAAAATAAAATTTTAAACTTTAGAAAAAAATAATATTTAAAAAGAAGTAAAAAAAACTTATAAAAATAGCTAAAAGAAAAAAATTTAAAATATAAAAAAATATAATTTTATATAAAAATTACAAAAAACTTATAATAAAGTTAATAATTTTATATAAAATAATAAAAAACCTTTAAATATAAATTTTAAATAAAGCTAATTAATAAATTTAAAAATTAAGTAAAAGTAAAAGTAATATAAACAAAGTGAAAAAGCTATTATATTAGCTATATTAATTTTATTACTAAAAATAAAATATTATAATTTTTAAGATAATAAATAAAAAAATAAGTTTATAATTATAAAATATAGTATTTAGATTTTAGCAGTATTATAAAATTTAATTATTAGATTAAAATAGTAAATAAAAATATTAAAACTAAAAAAGTAATAAAGTAAAAAAAGTAAAGCTATTAAAAGTAATAGTAAAAGATTTATTAAAGTTAAGTAAATACTACTAGTTTTATAATAAGTATTTTAAAGATAAGTTGCTATATATTAAATTTATTATACTAAAATATTAAAATGTAAATTTATTATAAATTTTAAAAAAGTGAATATATATTATAGTATAGTTAAAAAAATATTTTTTTATTTATATTATTTATTTTTTAAAAACTTAAAATTAATTTATTTTTAGCAAAATTAACTAAAACTTAATTTTTTTTAAAAAACTAAGTATAATTTAAATAAACTGTATCTATATCATTTTATAGTACATTTTAATTATTAAATTTTGAAAGTTGTAATGCTTTATTTTAAATAATAATTGATTGCATATGTAAGTATATTAATTGTTTATAATTATAATAGATAATAAATATAACTTTTCTAAAATAAAATTAGATCTTTTTCAAATAACAATAATAGCTAACTAGTTATATAATATAAATGTGTAGTAGACTTCTAAATGAATGTAAAAAGCATTAAATATATTTTCAATTTAAAAATATATTCATTTAAAGATAATAGCATTTTAATTATTTTTTAGTTTATTTAAATGTATAAAATTTTAGAACATATCAAAAAGTATAAACTAGTAGGAGGTCTTAGATAGATAGCATATAAATAGATAACTATCTGTTAGACCAGTTTACCCTTAATAAAGTGACACTATAACTAAGTTTGTTTACATATGAACAATAGTGCACACTAATCAAACTACATTTTTGAAATGTGAAATTTTAACTAATAGTAATTGAGAGTATAAAATATACCATAAATGTTCTCAACAAGTTAGTACGCTGTAAATTTAATTTTAAGTTAGTTTCTATAAGGCTGGTCTGAATCGGATAATATTATCATAAGCAGCACTATCAGATAAAACGAAGGGAGTATTGATAGAGTTGGAGAGTACCAGTACGTGTATTATAAGTAATCGTACAGCTATATCGAATATCCAACTTTACAACAACTTTAGATTCAAACTGATCTCAACGTATAACCGAAATAGTATCAAAGCTAAATAAAAAACTACTTATTACTCGCCAAATATCGCACAGTACGATGATATGATTTCAAAATTACACATTTTTAAATTAGTAGCTACCTTACAACATCTCGTCGATTTTAAGGCAGCAATATTATGCAACTTAACTTAAAAATATGACAGAGTACCGGTTCGATAGATTTACATACCGATGCATCCGGAATAACTCCGCCGTTATCAAAATTAGCTTGCCTAGTTTGGAAGTGAATTTTAGAGTTTACTTGATAAGCTTATAATATATTCGGTAATCAGCTTTTTATATCAGTACATTTAGATTTTTATTGTACACATTTTTTATTAAAAATTTTACTTTTTACTTATAATTCAAAAGTTGTAAAATGAATTGAATTTTAATTGCAATTTTAAAAGGTATATTGTCTCGAATTTATAATCAACTACACTTAATCTTTATAAAACTTTATAAAAATATTAGTAAATAAACATTACGAAGGTGTGCTGATAATAAAACTAAAATTTTAAAATTCTTAATATATAAAACAAAGCTTGTAATATAAACTATAACCTTAAAAAAGGTATATGGTAAACATTTAGAAATATGTATTGATAACTTATTTATAATATTTCGATAATTATATTTAATAGTAATAAATATATAAACTAAACATTATAATTTTTTTTAGCTAGTTAATATTAATTATTTATATTGAAGCTTATCGAAAAAAACTTCCATAATATATTTAGTTAACTCAATTAAAATTTAATAATAATTTTGTTATATATATTTAATGCTAAGATATTAATAAGTACCTAGGTTATTGTAACTTAGTGTATAAGTGCTTTCATAGTGTAGTTGGTTATCACATCTGCTTTACACGCAGAAGGTCTTCGGTTCGAACCCGGATGAAAGCATTATTTTTTGCAACTTTTTTAAAAGGTTGTTTTGAGCTACATTTACTATTTATTTAAAATCTATTTAGATTATTGTAGTATAAATGTGTTTGAACTATAAAGTATGAAAAGGTGACTAAAAAAGTTAACTTAATTTATCAGTTTATTTCTTTTATTATTTTATTTTTTGATACTAAAAAATAATTTATCATATTATGCAACAATTAATAAATATGTGTATATATTTAACCTCTAGTTACTATTTCTATAACTGTTTAAATATTAACTTTAAGCATGCCAATATACTAAATTTTTTAATTTAATTTTGATTAAATAAATCAAAATTTTCTAAATCTTTAATATTTAAACCTTTTAATAAAAAAATAACCATTTTGTTAAAATAGTAATTATTTATTTTAAATAAACTAAGTATTTAGCTTTAAATATTTGATATAAATGTTAAACTTAGCTTATATAGTACTTTGCAATATTTTTCAAAACTTCAATATAATGTATATAATTTTAATAAATTTATTCTTATAATAAGTGCTATTACTGAATAAAATAAAGAGTTAATATATTAGATATTATACTTAGAATTAAACATTTTTTCAGTTTTTGCTAACTAATAACTAGTTTACTTAAATACTAATAGAAATTAATTTACTATTTTAAAAAGTTATTTTTATACTAAAAGCTTAAATAATGTCTATAACTAAAAAGTATTAGCATAAAATAAATAATTTTATAAAAATAAGAATTTAAAATTTACTTATTATAATATTTATAAATATTAAGTTTATAAAGCTATTTTTATTTAGTTTATTTATTTAAAATAATGTATATTAATTTATACTAAAAAAGTTTTTTTTTAATAACTTTATTAAAATTTAAAATATTATAATTTAGTTTCTAGTTAAATTTATAATAAATTATATATTAAAAATATTAACATTTAAGGTCTAATTATTAAATTGCTTAATAAGTAATAATAATTAATAAAAATAACTAAATAATTATACTTTAACAGATAATAAATTATATATAATATTAAAAGAATAAGTAGTATTAATTTAATTTAATATAAAATACTTAATTTTTTTATTATATTTTAATTATTTAATTATTTAAAGTAGTAATATAAATAATAGTAAAAATAAAAATAAAATAAAAATTATTAATTTTTTTTAATCTAATGTATTTTTGAAAATATACTATTATAAGCTTTATTATTCAAAGTTAATTTAAAAAATTAATATATTAGTACTTTTTTTATACTTATTTTAATGTTTTTTTAACTTTTATTATATTATTTTAAATAAAAATTTTATTTTATTAAAAAAAATTACTTTTTAGTAATATTTTTTCTTTATAAAATTTATTTTTACATTTTTATATTTTTATTAATAAATATTTTTAAACCTTTATTAATAAAACCTTTATAAAAGTTTAATTTATTTTTTTTACTTTACTTTTAAGTTTTAAAATAGTTTAATAAGTAAATAATTTATTATTTAATAATAAAAAATAGAATATAACTTTTTTATTATCTAAAGTATTTTATAGTTTATTTTACTAGTAATTTAAAAAAAAGTAATACAAAATATTTAAAAAGTTATTATTTAAATTTAAGAAAAAATAAAGTAAAATTTTATTAAGTTTTATTAAATAAGTAATTTAAAAGTAAGTATATTAATTTCATTATATTTTTAAATAAATAATGTATATCTTAATTAATTATAAGCTTAAATTAAAAGTAAATAATTTAGTTAATTATAAGCTTAAATTAAGAGTAAGAATTTAAGTTTTATTATATAGCTAAGTTAAAGTTAAGTAATTTAGCTTAATTATACTTTAAAATTTCAAAAATATATTAAAATAATAATATAAAAATAAAATATAAAAATTTTGATTTAATAAAAAGATGTTTAGATAGTATATTAAAAGTTTGCTTATAAAGGTATTAAATAAGCTTTAAAAAATAAAATAAAATAAAATTAATAATAAAATAATTTTATTTATATAATTTAAAAAAATTACTATATTTTTAAGCTAATTCTTTTTGCTAAAAAATTATTAAATTTTATTAGCTTTAAATGGTTTTTAGTTTTTTATTTTTAAAAATTTACTACTTTATTTATAAGTTTTAACTTTTTAGCTTTTTTTTATATTATAAAGTTTAAATATTTTATATATTATTATAATATTTTATTATTTAGCAATTTTATAAGTTACTAACTTTATAATTATTTTAATCATTTTTTAAAGCTTATTTAATTATCTATTTTTTTATTTATTTTAATTTTATATAACAAAATTATTAATTTTATTTTAATACTTAATATAAAAATTTTCAAGTATTTAATAAAAATTTTAAATAAAGAAATATTTTTTATTTTGTTATTTTTGCTTAAAAACTTTATAAGTTCAAAATTTTAAAATAAGTTTAGTATAGCTATTAGCATTAATTAATAAAAAACTTTATAATATTAATATAGAATAAATTATAATAAGTAATAATTTAACTTTTTATAAAATTATTTTAAATTATATAAAAGTACTTATAAAGCTATTTTTGCTATATAATAGTAAAATATTTATATTAATTTCTTATTTTCATTTTATTTTTATTTTATTATTTTATTAAAGATATAAAGACTATTTGAAATTATGGATACTCTTGTCTCCTTTTATAAATCTTATATATTAGATTTAATTTTTTTTTTTGCTATTAAATAGTTTGCAATTTTTATAGCTATTACCTTTTATAATCTAGACTATATATAAACATATATTGATTTTACTACTAAATCTTTACTAATTTTGCTTACTTATATTGCTTATTAGATTTTTATATTTATTATTACTATAATCAATAATAAAGCTAATTTTACTTCATTAATTTCTACTAACTACTTTGTATAAATACTTATATTTGCTGCTATCTCTACATTATAGCATTTTATATTGCACAATGTAAAAATTGCTACTAGTATTATACCAAAAACTAGATGTTACAATTACTTTTTAATATTTTATAAGAATACATCTACTTACTTTATAATTAACTTATTCTTAATTACTATTTTTGCTATAAAATCTATTTATAACATTTCTATTTTATTTACTTAATTACTATTACACCTTTTTACTAATAACTTTTACATTTCTGCAGTCTTTATTCTAATTTAATTTATACATCTCTCTTTGTAATTATAATTATAAATAAATAAGCAATTAAATTTAAAAAAAAAATTTTAAGAAAAAAATTAGTTAATAGTTTGATTTTCCAATTTAGTAAACCAATTACAGTTTATAAATAACTAATTTATTAAACTGTTACAGATTAAACTTTTTATTTTATAATAATTTTTTTATAGAAATAAAGTGTATTTTAAATTAATAAAAAATTTTAATATATAATTTTTTTAATTTAAAGTATTAGATAGTTTATTTTATACTATAAATGTAGTATACTAAAGTGATTTGTAATTTAAAACCTAATTAAATTTATTGTATTTTAGAGTGGAGTTTTAAATAAAATACGATGTCTATAAAATTTTACCTACTTTTTCAAGTTGATTAACATACTCTATTTTTATTTTTTTTAAAATAGTAAAATTTCTAATTCTAATTGTTTATTAATTCAAATAATGCCACCGATTTAAATTGTAAAAAAACTTTAAAAAAAGGGTTTATTTAAAAGTATATATAATTTTTATACCAACTCAGTACATAACCTCAATAAATTAGGGTGGGGTTGGAACTGGATGAGGAAGTGGTTGGCTAGCCTTTGGAAAGTTAAGAATCTTTTCAAGATGGTGGAGATCTGCCTAAACTTATGGAAGTTGATGATTTTGGCGTCTCGCATCGCAGTTGGATGCTCTAAACCAGCCAAATTTTTGGGTGGGTTGGGGAACAACTGAATTATGGTTTCAGATGTTTGTTTTAAGGAGGAAGGGTTGCAACTCAAGTTCGAATGAACCGGATTCGACTCGTTGCTCTTCTTAGGGTTGAAATCGTTGAAATTGAGCGGAGAAGGTAACGAGGTAGGTCGATTTTTAAACTTGTTGGTGAGGTTGGTTAGTTGTGGATTTGGAACCGACTCCTTACTTCCGCCGTTGGGGTTGTTGTTAGTAGTACTATTTGGTTTAGGTACGATAAGATCGGGGAGTTCGGTTAAATGTAATAGATCGGATAGGTATAGGCCCATAAACGGTATACATCCGTTAAAATGACCACAATCACTAGTGTTTAACCGATCGTTCCCGTTATTTAGGAAGATATCGTTATCTATCAAATTGGAATTCCTATTAGGACTGGTAGCCGATTTGTTAAAGAAAGAGAAACTAGTAAACTTCTTATTCCTTCCACAGTTATTGGAACCAATACCATCTTTAGTGTTCATACCGTTAGGATTGTTGATGGTATCGTTAACTTCACCGTACTTCTCCGCTAAATCTTTCATAGTAGAACGTAACGTTTTCCAGTTATGGAAAGGGTTGGAAAACTGTACCAGTTTGGAAAGTGATTTATGTTCTTCCGTGCTGACTAAAGACCAAGCCATCCCAAGTTGGGATACGGTAGGTGACTGTAAAGCTAGTAGAATCTGAGTCAAAGTGGCAAAGTTGTTTAAAAGATAACATTTGTAACCGATCCTTATAAACTTCTCTAATAGTTGCACTTGGTTTTCGATGAGTCGAGTTGTAGTTATAGTTTGGATAATAAATTCACATACTTGGTTAAACCTTTTAACTAACTTGTCTATATCGTTATCCTCATTACTGTTCTCATTGACTCCAACATCAGTCTCGCTATTAGTAGCCCCCTTCAATTTAAAGAACTTAGTTACCAGCCCTTGCCACTTGACCTGTCTCAGCAAATTAGCTTCAATCACCGAAAACTGCTGGGCCAGCAGTTCAGAGGGGTAATCCAATACGAATGAGATAGAGTTGGATTTGAAGGGGTGCTGAAAATTGAAATTCAAGTTGAACTTGTGTAACGAATATTTCGCTTTATCCAGATCGAACCCCATCCCGTTGAAGTTCGCAGTAGTAAACTCATCTTTGGTTAGAGGGGTAGTTGTAGGTAGGTTACTGAGATGTTCGGGTAGTGGTACGTGGTCGATCTGGCCCAGAATAGCGTACCGCGATAGCGGTGGGTCAGCTGGCCTTTTTAAGGATTCGTTGATCATCAACGTTTCTACTTTGTTACTAGGGTTTACTATAGGCATACACATAGTATTATTATGGTTATTAGTTTGAGTGAGTATAGTGGGTTTTGGTTTCGGTTTAAGTAGTTTGTTTAAACTGGAGAACTTACGAACCTTATTATTATTATTTTTACTATTATAAGTAATAGAATCGTCCGGGTGTAGAGTAGTGGTGGTAGGTTCGTTCTCCTTATTGAACAGTACCTTGATCAAATTCCAGCTGGATACCTTCCTAGCCCTATTCCCGCTGAAGCTACTGTTCAGGTCGTGGTTGGAATTAGATTGCGGTAAAAGTATGGAACCAGTGGAGTTGGAATGGTGTACCGAGAGGGGCGACTTCAACTCTAAAGATCTAGATTGGTTGATCCCTATCAACTCGTTCGAAGATTTCGAATCAATTAAACTAGTTGAATTCACTCTATTACTACCATCCTCCAGCAACAAACTGGGTACCGAAGTCTTCTTAGTGGTAAAACTACTGTACTCTTCCCACCCATTTAAAATTTCGCTACTACGTCGTAAATGGGTGTTGTACTCCAAGTTAGGGTTGGAGTTGGCGTTGGAGTTGAGTTGATGGGACTGGAACGGGGTAAGTTGGATCCTATCCTGATTACTTTCCAAATCGAACCCAAGGTTAGCACCCCAGAACTGGTTAGCTTCGTCCAGAGGGGTGACTACCAAGTAGTAGCTGGTTGAAGAAGGAGTAAGTCGAACCATAATGGACCTAATCTCTTTAAGTATCCTCCGATCCCGTGAACTCAAGTTTGGAATCGTTTCCAAGTGTACTAGATGGGTAGCTAAACTTTTACGTAGCTTGGCATCGGTACTGAAATCGATTTGAAAGTAGTTTATTAACCAATGCCGTAACACTACGAACATCCGTACCCTTACAATCTGATTCGATTCGGTATCTGTAGTTAAACTGGATCGGTACCTACCCATCAACAACCTAATCAAACTACTTTTGGTTAAAAACAAGCGGTAAGTTAAGAAGAAGTCGGACATGAACGTGTAGTCGATCTGCGAAGTTAAGATCTGTATTAAGTGGATTACACTACCGCCCATAACGAACTTTGGGCTTTCAACCGGTGGTAAAGCGGCCTGTTTTAAAGTTGGGTTGAACTGGAACCCTAGCTTGGAATAGCGTAGCTGATAGCTAATAGGTTCACCGTTGGAGTTCGTGGTACTGGTAGCGGTCAATTCGGGTTCCGACCAGATAACGGTGTTGAGCTGGCTATCGTCACTACCCTTAAAGCTGTTACAGTGGTAAATAGATTCCAACTCTAAAGCTTGGTTTTGTAGTTCTAACTGGTTTGTACATGGCTTCGATTCAGCTACTAAACCAGTTTCGAAATCCAAATCCACCCCATCATCAGCATTTCCCTCACCAACTTTGGAAACTTTACGGGACGGTAGCTTAGGTAGATCACCAAACGGATCCAATATCTGCCGACTTAGTTCCAACGGTACTAAGTTAAACCCCCATTCCAAAGCTAACTTCCTATACTCCAGGGTAAACGGCAGTACTTCGCTTTTGGATCGGGATCGGGACGGTAGTTTCCAGCTTGCGTTGTCCTCACTACATTTCGATTTCGGTTCAAAGTTCGCTTCATTCTCTATAATTTGATCCGATTCGCACTTTTCCACTCGATCGGTTTTAAACTTTATCCTAGTTACCCGGTTATTGACTACCGCTTCCGATTTGGTACGTCTCCTACAACTTTTTAATACTATTTTAAAAAATGGGTGCTTATTTTTTACCTGTGCTGTAAACTTTCAACGCTACCGTTCGAAAATAACCCTTTAGTCAAGCGTATTTGCCTACAATTGTTACCGTCGTATTTTAAGCTTTCCATCAAGGTAACCTGTTCGTTAAATAATATAGGCAACTCTACATCTTTACTATCCAGTATCGTATCTAAGGCTAGATGTCGGTTTATGTTGGTCAGTTGGAAGTTGAGTTGGGAGGTAGCCATAAGTTAGTAATAGATCTTTAAAAAGGATAAAAACAAACGTACAATTATATATAATTATTTTAGATAGTAAATTTAAAAACTAACCCGATTTAGTTATTCAAGTTTGGAGTACTTAATCGACCGTAGATTTGGTATACAACTTTATCGAATTAAACTTTACTTTACCATTTGTCCCACAGTTCCATCCCCATACTTTTATCCTATTTTTAAAAACTAGGAATACATCGAATATAGAACTTATAGTTAATTAAACCCCTTAATAACTACAGGTCTTTTATTAACTAAACGTACTAAATACAGTACAACTACAAGTATAAGGGTTACCCTTTATTTGAACAAGAGTTTAAGTAGCTACGGTGGTAAAGGGGTGCTAGTCGAAGGGTTAGTACCATTATTTTTAGCTGTTTACCGTATTAACTTTTATTTTGTTCCATCCAATTTCCACTTGTATAAATATAGTCTAATTAATTAGATTAAACCTTTAGCGATGTTTACTTTTAGTGGCGATTAAATATTAGTTCCGTTTTCATTTTTAAGAAAAATAAAAGATGGCTTGCCCTAGACTACACAGAACGTACTATTGGAACTTTGTTTAGAACGGTACCTTCCTTGTAGCGTGTAGTTTGCCTGTATAAAGTGTACTAACATGTGCTTTATAAACTAAGGTTTCGGTAACAGCGAACTAATTTGAAAAGTTGGTATTTAAAAACTACACTCTACCGCCACTTCGAAAAAACTAGCATTGTAAATTTAAATTGTTGATTTTTAGAACCTATTTTTCAGTACTATAACGTCTTTATACTGAACGTTTTTAATAACGTAACGTGGAAGTAACTAAAAGATACACTATACTAAACAGTTGTAATTTAAAACTAAAATAAAAAATTACTTAATTTTCAAGTCTATTTAACGATCGTACCGAAATTTATAAACAAATAGGGTCAACTTTGGGGGCGCAGTTGTAGCTTGCCAAAAAAACCATTTAAATCGATCTAAAATTTGTGTTCGATCCCATATAAATAGTCGATGCCGTGTAGAGGTGCATAATTAACTAATATTCCAACAAACGGCTGTTTACAGGTACCATTGAACCGGTTAGTAGTAACATACCTCCAGTCCAATAACCGGATTTTAAGCTCCAGATAATAGCTAACAATTAAATGCTAATCAATTAGTTATAAAATTATTTCATTTAGAATAAAAATATGTTAAACAAACTTTTCTAGTGGCAATAACAAAGTAAAAAGTTCTAAACGAAACTAATGTAAGTTCGGCAAAATCAATTTTTCATTTCATTAAAAGCTTAACTTATTTTACTTAGTACACTTTTATATATTGAAATGTTTTGGTTCATGCAGTTTTAAATTAAGTCAGCTGGCTGTCAAAGTTATATATACATATATAATTCTATCAAAAAGTTCGAAACTGGATCATTTTTTTTATTTTGGATTCGAATTAACCCTACTTTTACCAAATTTAGTAAGCTTTAAAATTTTTGGTATTATATAAATTTATTATTTTTCATTCCACTCAAGTTACTTATCAAAAATAATATATTTATATTAGATTTGTTTTCACTACAACTCAAATAATGAATAATAAATATATAAGATATAAGCATTAAACCAGTACTTATTTTTATTCCAAGACAATTTTATATTTGTTAATTTATATTAATTAAATAAAGCTTTAAACTAACTTTAATATACTACTTATTTGCATCTTTATACTTAATAAATATATAAATCTAGACCTTTTTTTAATTAAAATTAATTTACATTTAAATTTTAATTCTATTTTATTTTTAAATATATTATCTATTATAATTGCTATAAAATTAATTTTTTAAAGATTAAAATAGATTTAAAATTATATATATTTATTATATTATTAGATATATATTAAAATTTCCAAACATTTATTTTAAATTAGTTAATAAATTCTGTATATTACTTAATTTTTATATATTATTTATTATTTTACTCTTAATAGCAGTATCTTTTGTATAATTAAATATACTTTTAATATATATAAAAAATATATATTTTTTACTTTATTTATTTTATTTTAAATTTTACTTACTATTTAATAATAATTTTAAAAAAAAGAAAAATATATGTACTTAAAATTTAATTAACTAAATAATAAATATAAAATTACTAGCTTTAAAAAAATCTAATAAATACTATTTAACTATTTTTATTACTAAACTAATATTTTTATACTTTAAATTTTTTTTAAAAATAAGTAAATTATCTAAAAAAAATATATATTATTTTTTAATATATCTAAAAAACTATACTATTAATAATTTTACTTTTACTATTTTACTTATTTAAAACCATATATATAGTTATTAAAACTATATATTTTAAATTTTCTTTTTACTAATTTTTATAAAAATCTTTATTTTACTTATATTATTAAAATCTAATAAAAAAAAATCTTATTAAAAGTTATATTTAAATTTAAATAATAAAAATATAAAGTTAATAAAAAAGCTAGCAAATATTAATATATTTTTAAAAATAAAATAAAATAAAAAATAATTTTAGCTATATATATAAAGTATTATTACTAAAAAAATAATAGTTATAATAAAACTATAAAATTAAACTAATATAATAAATAAAATATTGAAAATTTTTAGCTTTTACTATTAAACTTATAAAATAAGTAGTTAAATTTATACTAAGTATTTTAAAATTTAAAAAAGTATTTTATATAATAATACTATATAGTAATACTATCTTTAATAGTTATATAGTTATAATAAATTTTATAATAACTAGTTTAAATTTTGCTAATATATATATAGTAAATTACTTTATTTTTAGCTTTTTAATATATAAATAATAAATCAAAAAACTGTAATTTTATTATATAAATATAAAATAATTTTTTTATTTAGATTTTTATAAGTAATATTTTTTTAATTTAAATTTAATTAATATTAAAACTATAATAGTAGTTTTAAAATTTTTAATACTTTATTTTAATTTTATAAGTGTAAATAAAAAGCAGTTTTACAATTATAATAATGTAAAATTGCAACTATATATGGTTTAAACTAATTTTTAAATAAAGTAAAATAAATGCTAAAGCTATATTTTATTATAAAAGTATTTATTTTATGTAAATTCTTTGTAGTTGCAAATATTAGTTAAGGTTTTAGTGTAAAAAACACTTATAATTCAAAATATTAAGTAGTTTTATATTTATTAAAATAGTAATTATACCTATATTAATATATAAGCAAAATAATTTTTAGTTTGCTATCATTAAAATAATATTTTAATAATATACTGATTTTTTTATTATAAATTTGTTTAAATATTTAAGTTTTTAGAATATTTAGCTTATTTAATCAAAATTAAATCATAAAAAATTAATAAATTGATATACTTAAAGTTAATGTTTAAACAACTATAGAAATATTAGTTAAGAGTTAAATATACATATACATATTTATTAACTGTTAGATAATGTAATAAATTATGTCTTTAGTATCATAAAATAAAATAATAAAAGTAAACTGATAAATTAATTAATTTTTTTTAGTCACCTTTTCATACTTTATAGTTCAAACACATTTATACTACAATAATCTAAATAGATTTTAAATAAATAGTAAATGTAGCTCAAAACAACCTTTTAAAAAAGTTGCAAAAAATAATGCTTTCATCCGGGTTCGAACCGAAGACCTTCTGCGTGTAAAGCAGATGTGATAACCAACTACACTATGAAAGCACAAATCTCAACATGTAAATCCGCTAAGATAGTTGTTAAGTTATTTAAAATAAATATATATAATAAATTAATATTTTAAAACTTAATTGTTGGTTTTCTGTGCGCTAATAGATTGGTGTAAAACAACTACACTATCAAGATTAGTTTTGATGCAAATAATAGCTAAAATAATTAGATTAAATGTAATTTTTTTAAACTCTATTTTATAAATATTGTTTTTTATTTTAAATCGAAATCACCTTCTATTATTTTTTTCGAGGTTGATGTAATTATGGTAGTTAATTTCTTTATAACTAGTAAAATGTATGTATATAGTTAACTACGATAGCTTATATTTGTTTTTTAATTTCAAGTTTACTTATAATTTATGAAGTATATTTGAGGCTTATAATATACGATGCTTTCAATATACCAAATATTTTTTATAATAACGAATATTATATATAGAGTATTTCGCAACTATAATTTTTTACATTTTGTTCAAAAGCTGTTATAACTAAAAGTAAGTATTCATCCTGTACGATTAAAAGTTTGTTTCTAATTGTGAAATCCATTATGAAAAATTTTAATTTATTTTAAAATTTAACATTTCGATTGTTAAAATATACCGAAATATAAACAAAAATATTACAAAAGCAAGAAAAAGGTTAAAAAAACCAATATACAAATATTTATAATTTATTAAATAAAATATAGTATAAATATGCTTTATATTATCTTTAAAATAATCAAAAACATGATATTTAACACCATAAAATAGTTTATTTTATAGCAATACTTTTTTTGCTTGAAGGCATAAAGCTCAAATGTTTTATTTATACAAAAATAAAATAAAGCTAAAAAAAGGAACAAGTTAGTATGGGTAGCCGAGGAAGAGAGATAGAGGCTGATGAATCTCGGGGATACTGAGACACTTCTTTGTAGCTGTTCTATGAAACGGGGTTGGGGAAGTTCATAGCAATACTTACAAGAATTTTCACATTAAAAGTAGTACGTTTTTTCGTAGAAACTAAAGATTTTATCAAAGTTTCACTTAAAGTTAAATATAGCAGTCAAAGACTCAGAATTATTAAAGTAATATAACTTATCGAGATTACTGATATGAATAATATGTTGTGCAAAAAAAAACAATATTTTTATTAATCAGTTCGATGATATATGCTTGCTTATTTTAAGTTTAAATTACAAATTATTTATAACTAGATTACTAAGTTATATATCTATGTATCTCAGCGCTTATATAATTTTAACTTATATAGATTTATTCAAAGCCGGTTTTATTTTTATGTATTGTTTTTAATTTATTACTTATCATTATATTAAAATAAAAACATAAACATTCACAATTACAATGAAATGCTAAGATAATTCTTTTTTTTTTGAAAAAATACAAAAAATTTAATTAAAATCTACAACAAATGTAGCAATTAATTTTTTAGTCAGGTAATATACTCAGTATACATTTTAAAAAATTTATTATAGCATGTTTTATACTGTACAAAATAAGTGTTATGAAATTTACTTTTCTAATAACTTTTACATTATATATAATTTAAAAATTCTTCAATAGATAGAGCTATAAAATTTATAATGTGTACGTAAATTAACTTTGGGTTTAGAAAAAATAATTTTCTATATGTTTTCTATTATACTACCAAATAATGTATCTACTAGCAATACATTCGATATAAATAAATGTGTTTTCGTAAAGTTTAGCTATTACAATACTTAATAAATATAATAGTATGCCTACAAATATATTTATAGAATACTTATGTTAAAACCCATTCAATGACCTTATATATGAGATAATTTATTTTTGTTAAAAAAACTAAAGAAATGTATAACTATAAGATATTACAACTTGGATCACTGGGATCATTTGGGTCTATATGTTAACTCACGGACATCTCTTGCTTCCGATTGCTTATTGATGAGCCTTTTAAGGTAGAATTTTCATGAGCTACATTTTCTTCAAATTTGGTATTGAAAACTTTGGTAACACTTGTGGTGTATATAAAGTTAAATAAGCATAGGAATACGAATATAGATATATTTTTAACTAGTTTTCAAATAGCGATTAATAATTTGAGCGAGTTTTATTGTGAACTACGTATATACCGAACTGCTTTATGCTATTTTTTAAATATCACTTTACTGGGATGTTTACCATTTAGTCTACCAAAATCAAGTATTATAATAGAAACAAAGAATTTTAATTCTAGTGTATTTCTTTATCGATAGCATTATCTCCCTTAACTATTTTAAATTATATCTTCGTTTTGGTCCAATTGGTGTTGTAATAAAAATTACAATTACAATTTTAAACCCGTTTCCTCACTTTATGGTGCTGAGAGACTTTAATGACATTAAAAATGTGATACTAAATTTTAAAATGCTATGTATCTCAACTACTTGTACATAAAACTTAATTCTAATTATATGTATAAATATCTGACTATAATTTTGAAATTGATCATTTTAGTTTTAGTTTTTAAAATATCTCAAAATTTTAGTTGTAAACGACTTTAATAAATAAATATAGATAATATATGTATTTACGATGTATTAATATATTTTAATAACAAATAGTGTGTTAATATTAAAAGTAATACAATAGTTAATATTTTAAAATATATATGTAAATATTTAAATATATAGTATAATCCCACATCCATTCGTAATGGTGAATTTAAATTAGAATTGCACTAACAAAAATAAATTAATAAACTATTAGCTCTAACTGATTTATTGTAGTATCAGTCTAAAACTTATGGCAGAAATATGGCTTCAGAAAAACAATAATTTAATAGAATGAATAGTAGCGTATATATGCTTTTGCTACTTTAAAATTGTAATTTTTCTGTATTATCAGTATAATCAACATTTTTATATCTCTTCTATTACTAAATTTTTTAAAATAACTTTGATATCTTGAAAGTTTAAAAACCCATAAAATACTTTGGTAAGTATTTTTCCAATCTTTTAGATAGTGTTCAATTTATTGGTAGATAATACTTTCGAAAGTTTACCGTATAATTTCAAATATTTTGATAGTCGTGTTGGTAAATTACATTAATTTATATATTGTTTTATTAAAATTAAAGGAATTATAATATTATCTATTATATAGGTGCAGCGAATCCTTTATTTAATTACATTTGTTATAACTCCATTTTTAATATAAAGCGGGTGATATATTTTCAGTATAGCTTTAGTTAGATATTTTTTAACTTATAGCAGACAAGAAACAATTTTTAGCTCAATATGTTATTGCTAAAAAGTTGATATATAATAGTATTTTTAGTATATGTGATTCACACTCATTGAATAGAAAATTTAGTATGCAGTATTTAAATAGAATAATAGTACATTTATAAAGGCTTTTTAAACTAATAGATCAAAAAACATTAAATATATATTTTAGATGTAATATTATTATATATTTCTTGCAAATATTGTTTTTTTTTACCAGTAGAAAAAATATTTGATCATTATGGGTTTGTAGACCATCTGGATCAATATGTTGACTTCCAGAAAACCTAGCTCTCAACTTCTTTATCTAAGAGCCTTTGGAAGAGGAATCTTCACCAGCAACATCATCACCTAAATCGGGATCGAAAACCTTCTTAGCAATATTTTTAGTGTATATACCGTTGATAAGACAAAAGAGAATTAATATAGTTATAAATTTTGTAAATTTATTGGTGTTATCGAGAATTTTGTATTGGACTAATAAAGTTAAAAAAGAAGGTAGTGTACAATCTTTTATACCTTAATTCCGGAACGCTTACTAATTAAAGAGCCCACTCTAAACATATTAATATATAGTTTATATTTAGCGTATTTCTCCAACTGTATGTGTTACACCCCCTGCTAACTTTCGTCTATTGACTTGCCATTATTGTCCAATTACAACATAAATATTGAAATGTAGATGCTATTTTAAAACTCGATTTTTAACTTTGAATTATTATAAAACTACTATATCGATGGTTTTAAATCAATAAATAGTTTTAATTCTTAATAATACTTAACAAGTTTACAAAATATACCATTCATAATTTATAGCAGTAAATTTAAATTTTGATATCTACGATTATGAAAATTTACAATTTTTTACTTCTCAAGTTTAATTTTTTAAATAAAATAGCTACAAATAATTTAAAATATAAATTTTAGTTAGCAGGTATAGAAAATGGTTTTATAATAAACGAATGTAGTTTATTTGAAAAGTAATACTATTATTCCGTCAATAATAAGTAAGTTTATATTGAGATTTAGGATCTAAACGGTATTGATCACTAGCCTGAGTGATGTATTGACGGTTACCTTCAATTCTTAAAATACCTTTTGGAGACTGTTGGTTTTTAGGTAAGCCTGTGATATCTAAATAGGCGTTATCACCATCTCCGCGGTTGTAACTGACATTACAACTTCCGTTCCTATCCTTTCTATAGATTATGATGTACCTTGGATTACATCTAGGATCGTTATATCCCCCAAAGAATATGGCACCGAGGAGACCGCCATTGTTACAGCCGTTGCCGAACACTGCCCCTAACAGGTTTCCGATCAAACCACCGCTTGCGTTACCGTAACCGACCCCAATACCACCGTAACCAGTACCGAATACTGAGCCTAAAATAGAGCCCAGTAAACCACCTGAATAAGTTCCACCGTTCCCGTAGTTATTCCCATTACTTATTCCAAAAGTGTTGGCTTCAGGAGTTGGAGTTGAATTTACAACTGCTAACGATAAGACTAAGGTGGTGACGGTGAAGAACTTCATTGTTATAATTTTTATATTCTGAGATTTTAAGACACAATCAATGTGATATTTTAATAGTAAAATGCTTTTTTGTATATGTTTTTTTCATTTAATATTTTAATGTTTATATACTTTATACGTTATACTATATTACCTTTTAAAATCCAAGCGTATTTAAAATATCAGAGTTGCATACACAGCTTGAGTATAAAACGTATGTCGCATTACTAATGGATCTAAATTCAAAAACTTGTCTCAAGTTTTAAAAAAGCGATTCATAAATATGAATTTTCCGATTTGTTTTTAAAAGATACACAAACATCAGTGTTGTTAAAAATTGAAATATTAACTGTATTAGTTTTATAAATATTCTTAAAAGTGGAGTGTCTTATATTGATGTTTAAAATGGGAGGCTTACTCGGGATGAAATTGATATACCCGATAATTACCTTAAAGTACTTATTTCATTAAAATTTATACTTCAATAATAGCAGTATTTCGGATTTATATGAAACATTATTTATTTTTTCATTACTTATCAGAGTGGGTTTAAAAACAAGTGTTTATAACAATAAAAAACCAATTTTTTGAGGCAGTAATCTTAAATAGAAAACTCGGTATAGACTATTTTATAATTAAAACTATATAATTCTCTAAAATAACATAAATATTTAAAGAACATTTTTACGCTTTATACTTATTTGAACTTTTCTGAAACAATCGAATTTAAAATAAATTTTGAATTGGTTCACCCATTAATAATTAACATAGTTAAATCAGAAGTTTTTTAATTCAATTAAATGGTATATTTAATTATTTAAATATATATATATGGTTTTAGAAATAATAATTTCCTTTTATAATAAAACCTAGTGTCAATTTATTTAGTTGATCAATGGTATATTTTTTTAAATGTATTTTTATATAATTATAAATTAGAGTAGCTGCACCTTATTATATATAAATTCAAATTGCAAATAGGTATAAGAGATATAAGGTTAATTATAGTAGTTAAAAAACTCTTTTAAGTTGGTTTTTTAACTTTTAGTTTAAAAATTATCTAACTAAATAGCTTTTTATTATTACAACTAATAATAAAATAAAAATCAAATCAACTGCTATTTAGTATATAATAATATATATAGCTAGTCAGCTGCTTTTGAAAATAGCTGATTTAATTTTTAAAATTGGATAAAATAATATAAACTTAATAACAAAGGTTAAAAAATGTATAAATATAGTATATATTATTCTTTTATATATAAAGTAAATAATTTTTACTATATTATAATATAATATCAAAAAATATACTATTTTAAAATTTTAGAATTTAGTAGATAATAATATAATAAATATTATTTAAATAAAATATAAAAAATATTAAAATTTCAAAATAGAAATAATTATTAAAATACTTTTAATAGTTAAAATATTATATTTAAAAAATTAAAATTTAATAAAAAGTAAAAAAAAGTAAAACTAGTTTTGATATTATATTTAAAGTATAAAAACAAAATTATAGTTAGCTAAAATTTAAGATAAATTTAGGTAAAAATATTTTTTAGTAAAAGTTTATTATTTTTTAAGCTAAAAAATAACTAAAAGTATAGTTATAATGATTAAAATTAAAAAAATGCTAAAAATAATTAGATGATTAAATAAATATGAAATAAAGTAGTAAATTAAGCTTTTACTAAGATTTAAGTAGATAAAAGATATTAAAACTACTAAAAATATATAATTAGTTTTAAAGTAGCTTAAAATATTATTATTATTAATTTTTTATATTAAAACATGTATATAAAAAGAATAAATTTATAAAAACAGCATTTAAATTTAAATAAAGCTAATAAATAAAATTTAAATGTATCAAAATATTATTTATAAAATAAAGCTATAAATAAATTAAAATTTATTATTTACTATTAGTATTAATTTAAAAAGTAGCAATTATTTTTTAAACTTTTTTATAAAATTATTTTAAAAAAATATATACTTATTATACTAAAAAAATAATTATTAAACTTTAGAAAAAAAGATATTTTTTATATAAATAGCTAAAAAACTTAAAGTAAAAAAAAGCTTTTAAAAAAAAAACTTTATTTATTATATTTTTATAAATAATACATAAAAAAAAGAAAAATTTAGATATTAAAATTAAAATATAGTATAATATTAGTTATATAATATAAAAACTTTAAAAAATAATATTTTTTACTAATATCTTATATTAAAAAAAGCTTTATTAGTATTACTATAAGTAGTCTAAATTTTATTAATAGAAGTAATATTTTCTAAACTACTAAAAGCTTTATAAAAACTATTAGTAAAAATAATTATTTTAAAAAAATAAAAGTTAAATAAAAAGCTTAAAATTAATTTTTAAATTATATAACAAAAAATTAATATTTATATTAAAAAGTAGTAATAAAAAAAAATTATTTTATCTAATATTTAATTCTATTTTAAAAATAAATAAATAAAAATATATTGCTTAAGTTAAATAATGTAAATTAATTTAAAAAGTAATTTAAAACTAAAATAAAAATAAAATAAAATAAAAAATTTGGTAATAATATAGTTTTAACTTAAAAAAATATTTACTATTATTATTAACTTATATTATAATATAAGCTATATTATTTTCTAATAAAATTAAACTAATTAAGCAAAAAAAAAGTTAAAAATAATTAGTAAATAACTTATTAAATAGTCTAATATCTATATTAATAAAGCTAATATAATATAAGTTTTTAGAATTTAGATTATCTTTTTTTATAAATAATTAAAATAATTAACTAATAAAACCTAAAATAAAAATATTTAAAAAAAGCAAAAAATTGAATAAAAATAAGATTTATTTTTATAAGTTTTTAAATAATATAAAATATATTGCATAAGAAAAAAAATTAAATATCTTTTTTAAAAATATTTATATAATAAAATAATTTTATTAAATTTAAACTAAATATTTAAAATAAAGCTCTTTATATATTTAAATGCTACTATATTAAAAAATAGTATAATTAGTTTTTTAATTTTAAAAGTTTAATTTATTTTAATATTTTTAAATTAGCTAATAAGTAGTTTATTAGAAAGTACTTTTAATTAGTTTTAAAAAATAAAATAGTAAATTTTTTTAACTAAAATTATATTCAAATTAAAAAAACTTTTAGTAAAATTAGTTATTTATTTAAGTATATTATTAAAAAATTTACTAGTTTAAAAAATATTAATTAAATTTAAAATTACTAAAAAAGTAAAGTAAAAAAGCTTATCTAAATTTTAATACATTATTATTAAAAACAAATTAGTTTTTAAACTAGATAAAAAAATTATAAAAAATAGTAGTATATTAAAAAAGTAGTTAATTAAAATCTTAGTTAAAAAAATATAATAAAATAATATAGCTATATTATTAAAAATAAAATTAATAAAACTTATATTAAAATTTTAATAAAAGTACATATTTACAATATAATAATATTAAGCTAAAAATAAAAAGTTTTTAATAAGTATTATTAAGTAAAAAAATTAATAATTAAAGTAATTTATAAATTTAAATTATATAAAATATTATAAAAAAAGCAAAGCTAATAATA
>JAWQFY010000083.1:0-61993 GCA_037055185.1 Capillidium rhysosporum
TTGAATTATATATACTATTAGAATATATTTTTAATTTTTAATTATATATAGAAAAATATATATTAAAAAAGTTAAATTTTAAATTTATTATTTAAAGCATTTTAAAAAATAATAAAAAATAATTTTATTTAAAAAAATAATAAAGTAGTTATATACTTTTATAAATTTTAAAATTAAATTAAAATCTTAAATTTAAACTTAAATTTAAAAATATTTATAGTTATTAATTATAAATTCTAATTTAAAGCTTAATATATAGTTATATATATTATTAGTATATTTATTTTTTATATTTTAAAAGTTTTTGTTTATATTAATAATAACTATATTATTTTATAAAATATACTATATTTTAGTATAATATTTATTAAAGCTTTTATATAAAATTTATTTTTATTTAAATTTAAATTTATAATTACTTTTTATATTAAAGATTTATATATATAAATTAAAATTAAGTTTTTTTTTATAATAATTTATTTAATTTAATATTTAAGTAATTATTAGCTATTTTATAAAAGTTATCTATTAATATTATTTTAATATATATTTATATAAGTAATATATAAATAATATTATAATTTATAATTAATATTTTTTATATAACTTTTATAGTATTAATTTGTACTTTTAAGCTTTAATTTACTTTTTTAGATTTATTAGAATTTTAAATTATAAGTAGTTTTTTATTTAAAATAATAAATAGTTATACTATTTAAATTTAACTTTTATTTAATATTTAATATTTAGCTTAGTATTTTAAAAAAATAATTATATTAAAAATATAGCTACTTATATTATTTTTAAATATTTAATAATTATTAAATATTTAAGATTATTAATAGTTATAAAATAACTATTAAGCTAATAGTATATTTTTTATAAGCTATTAAGTTTATTAACTTTTTTAATAAATTTAAAAATAAATACACTATACTAAATAATAGTTTAATTAGCTAATTTATTAAAAATTAGTTTTAAGTTTTTATATATTAAAGTAACTTTAATAATAAAAATTAATATATATTTACTATTTATTTAAATAATAATATTTATAAATTTAATATATTATAGTTAGTATTTAAAGCTTTATTAATAAGTTAAAAAATATATTATTTATTATAAAAAAAGCTAAGTTTATTATAGTAAATAGTTTATTTTTATATTTATTTAAGTTTTACTAAAGAAAAACAAAATATATTTCTTATTTTTATAATGTTAATTTAAAACTTATATTTTATTATTTTATTAATATTTAGTAAAGCTAATATAAAAGTAAAGTTATTATTTATTAAATTTCTTATACTTTATTTTAATTTATTTATTTTTTAATAGATTATATTTATTTAACTTTTTTTTTAATATTTTTAGTTTATATTTTTTATTAAAGTAATTAACTAGATTATTAATTAGTTTAACTTTAATAATTCTTATTTAATTAATGCTTTATAGCTTTAAAATAATTAAGTAAAGTTTATTAGGCTTTTTAAAAGTAAATTAACTATAAAAAAATTTAAAAAATTATTTATATAATTTATAATAACTAAAGTTTTATTAATTTAGTTATATAATTTACTTTATTAGATTTATTTTTTAGTATAAATAATAGATTTAATAAATAATTTTAATTATAAAATATAAAAATAAAGTATAGTAATAAAATATACTACTTTAAAAACTTAATTTAATAGACTTAAAACTTAAATAATAAAATTTTAAATAGGTTTAAACTAAGATACTAAGAATAAAATTTAGTGATATATTTCCAAGTTTTTAATTTTTTAAGTTTAAATTTAAAAATTAGTAATAAATTTCTTAAAATTAAAAATTCAAAAAAATAAGCTTTTTCTTTTTTTGCTTACTGTTAATTATATATAATTTGTTAGTTATTATATACCCTTTTTAGCATTGCTAGACATTAATGAAAAGAGAGTGAAAATTTCTTTTAATACTTAATTACTAAAATAAACCAAATTCTAGTTTAAGTAAAAATTATTAGCATAGTACAAACTTTTAAATAAAAATAAAGTAATAGTTTATTAGCCTCAATTATTATAAATTATAAAATTTTATATTGAATTAAACTGAATTAAATCTTTAAAAGTAACTTAAAATTTTACATTTCTTCCTAAACTATACTTATTTGTAGTATTTTGAGATTATATATCCTGTTATAAGTGTAGTTTAGGCAGCATAGCTAAATTGTTAAAGTTTTATAATAATGATAGAAGTGAAAAGATTTACTAAGTTGAAAAAAAAATTTAAAAGATGAGTTTCTAGCACAATTATCAGTATATATTAATAAATTATTAATTTAAATTATATACTTATACATATATATCTTATTATTTTAATACTAATTTTCTACTATAAACAAGTTTGCTTTACTCAGGTTAATTTATGTAGTTTATAAATTGAAAAAGAATAGAACATATCAAATGGGAAAAATCAATAGAACTTCTCAGCTTTGTTGGTAAAATGTACTAAAAAGTATAAAAGCCTATTTTAATTAAAATGTAAACTAACAATTTAAAATTAATCAAATTAGATTTAACTTGCAAACTACTTAAATAAAGCTTTAAAACCTTACCGGAATAGCTTCGGTTAAAAAATAGTAAATTTGCCCTGACTAAGTGGTATAACATCGTAAACAGTTATGTAGCTACACAGTCAAAAAGATGCAGATTCAATTTCTTGTGTAATCGTCCAGATATTCTTTTTTGCTTTTTATTCGTCCGCTTTTTCTCGGTTCAATTCCTTACAGAACAAATCCGCAGTATTCGTTTCGCATCTCAAGTTTAACGAACTTTTTACAAATTTAGCATTTGAGCCGTTGACTTTCAAAAAATAAAAAATGATGAAAAGGTGGGAAATTCATTTGTTTTTCCACATATTAACGTTATTTTATTTCCGCGGTTCTGAGGATAATTTGTAATTTTTATTTTAGTTAAATATCCACAATCTCAGAAATTTATAATATTATATAGTGTTAATTTAAAATTGAAATAAGCAACTATATTTTTAACATTATAGATGTTATATATATATAAGCTACCTGTTAAACTATGAAAATAAACTTGATATTTTGTAAATCATATTCGACTGTAAACAATATAACTATTGTATGCCAATATTTTTGATCGAAACAGCATAGTAAGGTTTATCGGTCTTTTACTTTCATTTTTAGGTACATCAGTTACCTTCCAGCTAATTTAGAAGAATCCGAGAATCATCAGCTGATCTAAAAGCCAAATTTTTCGAAGATCCGATATCCAAATTTTGTTCTATAATTTTACATTATGAGGGATGAAGATACCCTTTATTACATGATTTAATTCTTACTTTTGTTTGCAGGTTCATATTAACTTTAATATTTTATTTAAATAATCTACCGTAAAGGCTTTTTAAAGTACATTTTTATGGGAACAATAGCAGGTATCTGCAGTATCTCTTCAATTTTTAAAAAAAAATTGTGTGGTGTTTCCTGTGTAATGCAACTTTCTTTACCATTTTTTTCAGATACTATTTTGCAACTAGCATTTATAACCAATAGCTAAGTTTAAGTAGTTATTCTATTTGAGTAAATATAGTAAAATGCAGTTGTTGTTTTAAAATCCAGCAGTTATTCTTCAAATTAAATATCTCAATAGACTCGAATATGTTTTATTTTTAACTTTTAATTAATATCTCTAAACGAACTTTTTATTATACTGGTGGTAGAAACTGTTAACAAGATGTCAAATTGCTGGGATGAAATCAGAAATCAAATACGAATTTCGATCTTGTGATTTTTTGGACGCTAGCTCAAGTATAAATAGGCCACCTGATCTTTTGTAAGCAATTCAAAACAAAAAATATCTGAATCCCAAACCAAACGATTTTATTAATATAGGATGTCCGATATAAAAGTAGATTCCCAATCGAAATTTAAAGATGATTCCAGTTCAAAGAAGGTAGCTGGTCCTATACCTTACACCGCATGGTTAATAATGGGGGCTGAGATGTGTGAAAGGTTCGCTTACTACGGTGCTTCATTGATGTTCGTCCCATTCATCTTAAAGGTACTTAAGTTAGAACCAAGTTCAGCTACCGCCATCAGTAGAGCCTTTACCTTCGTAGGTTACTTTACTACAGTTATAGGTGCTGTAATTTCCGATACCTACCTTGGCAAATTTAAAACGATTGCCTTATTCTCTGTAGTATATATAGTAGGTCTCGCTCTACTCGCAGTTTCAGCACTACCATCCCTAGTTGAAACGCCGGTTTCAGTACCACTTTTCTGTGTAGCTATCTTTATGTTCGTAGCTTGGGGTACAGGTGGTATTAAATCGAACGTTTCTGCATTCGCTGCTGAACAAGTTCCTGAAGATGATGCTGATGACGTTAGTTCAACTAACTCTAATTACGACTACAATATGACAGTAGAGCGTGTGTTTAGATACTTCTACTGGGCTATAAATATCGGTTCGTTCGTAGGTCAACTGGTATGTCCTATTATCGCTAGACAAGGTGGTTCCTACTCCTTATCGTTCGCTGTACCAATTTTTGTCTTCTTAGTCGGTTTAGCTATGTTCGTTTCCGGTAAAAATAGATATAGGAAGAGAGCTATAGACGGTAACCCACTGTTAAAAGTATTCAAATGTATTTCGTTCGCCGTTAAGAGTCGTGGTTCCAACCCTAACTCTTTACATTGGTTGGATAACGCTAAGTTGGATGCTGTACGTAACCGATCTATTGATTTAGACGTTCCTAACAATTTGGAAGCTAGCGTCGAATGGAGTGACAGTTACGTAGATGGTTTAAAAGAAACTTTGAAAGCTTGTAAAATTTTCTTATTCTTCATTTTCTACTGGGCTCTGTACTACAACATGTTCGATAACTTTATCATAACCGGTGTTAACATGAAGAAACCGGAATGGTTAGGTGCCGAACAACTTAACTTGGTCACCTCAGTCGTAATTTTAATCGCTATCCCAATTTTAGATAACTTGGTATTCCCCTTCTTAAACAAAGTTGGATTGAAGATGACACCTATTAGGCGTATAACTATCGGATTTACTTTGTTGACTTTAGGGTTTATCTACGCCACCGTACTGCAGCACGTTGTATATAAAACTGGACCTTATTACGATTTTACTAACGTACCTAAAGGTGTATCCGATGACGATCGGTTTAACGATATATCGGTGTTCTACCAAATTCCAGTCTACGCTTTAGTAGCATTATCTGAAATCTTTGCATCAGCTACCGGTTTAGAAGTAGCGTTTAAAATGGCAAGTGCTGAACTTAAATCGGTAGTAATAGCTTTATATTTACTATCTAATTGTGGTGGTGCTTTAATCGGTTTAGCATTAGCTCCAGTATCAATGGATCCTAATTTTACCATCCTGTTCGGTTCCCAAACCTGTGTAATGGGGGTACTAACCGTAATCTTTTACTTTATGTTTCGAAAGCTGGATTAGTTTTTTTATATACTAATTAATTGAATAAATTGTTAATAAATTTATATTAAAAATTTTTTAAGAACGAAATATATTTTTTTTAAAAGATAAATAATTAATAATTCTATTACAAAATTTTTTATTAAAAATAATGTTTATAAATTTAAAATAAAAGTTTTTTAGTTATAATTAGTTTTAATTAATTGAAACTTTCAATATCAATACCTAAAAAATATATATGTTTAAAAAGTGAAAAGTTATTTATTTTTATAATCTTTTAAAATAAATCCAATAATTTATAGTTCAAAAAAAATTTTTTTAACTTGAACTATTTTCATTTATCTAATTCTTAATAATTTAATATAAAATTAATTATTAGTAACTAATTAACAAACTTTATATAAGTTTTACGTAACTAATATAAAAATTGAAGTTGGTAGGTACAAAGTACGGAACTTTATAAGTACCGAATTGGTATAAAATTATAAGATAAATAAATTGAACCAGTTCCAACTTAAATTAAACTTATTTGATTCGTTACATTTCAGAAACAAAGTTTAACTTAACTTTTTATAATTTAAAAATATCCTGTCAAATTTTAAAGTTTTCAAATATATTCTACATTTTAGAAACTAAAACTTTAGTTTAGATCTGTTAACGTTTCTTTCAAATACGAACTTTCATTTCTAAATTAAACCGATACTACCGTTTAGGAACTATAAATTCGGTCTTCAGTTCCAATTGGTTATTACCCAGGAATGTTTAATGGTACTGTTTTGGTTATAAGTAACTACTGTATAAAAGTAGGTAGACATAAATCTATCCAACTTAATTGAAAATTAAATGGGTGTGGCTTATAATTCAATATATATAAATAATGGTTGTTGTTTAGATATACACATATCGGTAAATTTATAAAAGGAACTGGATAAAAAAATAATTGTACAAAGAACTTATATATCAATACTATACTTCGATATACTTTAATAAAATAAAATAAATTTTATCCTAAAATTAAAAAAAAACATCTCTAAAACTAGTATGTATAACGGATGAACATGCGATAATAGGAAATAAAAGTAGCTCAATTGGTATAAGTTAAATGTTAATAACTATTCGTTAAAAAGGATTAAATTTTTATTGGATAAAAAATAACTTTTAGTGTACATTTTAGATAGAACAGCAGCTTTAAAAATTAAAAGAGATTAATTTAATTCAATTAAATTACGTATTACTTAAAATTTAGATAAAGCTTTATTTATCAAAAAGTAGATTCAAATTAGGTGCTTTGACATTCATATTTTAGAAATGAGCCATTTTATTTTATCTTTTATGTATATATACACGTTATGTAATCTACTTTAAAAATATATCGATAAATAGTTTATAAATAAATATATTTTCCATCTATAGTTAATATTATTTTAAATAGTCAACTAATTATTTTTCATTACAAGCTTATCAACTTTTAATTTAAAATAATTTCTAACCTATATACTTTGAAAAAGAATCGATAGCTTATATTAACTTTAATATTTTATAAAACGATATAAATATTTAAATAAGTCCATTATTTTAAATTTTAATTTAGAATCGAAGGATTATAGTGATATAGTTATTAAGGTGCGTAGGTAGGTGGAAGAACTGGAGTAATTCCTCTCTTACGCATGTATAAACGTAGTTGATCAGGTACTTCCTCTAAAACAGCTTTCGGTAGTAAGTAATTTGATGCCCCACCGTTCATAAATTCTCTCATAGCTACAAATTGTACAATATCTCGTTCACACTGTTTACCACGGTACTGTTTATATATTAGTTAAGATGACGTAGTAAAAATTTACTGAAATTGGATTGACATCACCATCTAAGACGTTCATCTAAAGAAGGTTGTTAACTAAGTACAATTTATAAAATTTACCAGAGAGAAATCTGCATTACCGACACCAACTATAATTATAGAAAGTGGTAAATAACTAGCTTCAACGATAGCTTGGATGGTGTTGTCCATATCTAACTTTTAGAAAAGTTTTAAAAAGTTTAAATACCTGTTATAGCACCGTCTAAAATTTAAAGTAAGTAAAAATATTTGTAATTAATTTACCTGTAATAATAAGTAAAATATTGTAGTTGGATGGGTTGACATTAGGGCCTCGGGTATCGCTAGCAACTTTGTTAATTACCTAAATATCAGTTAGCTAAGTTTAGCAAATTAATCAGTTACTGGACTGAAATTAGTAGGCCCCCAAAGTTCTACTCCACCCTGCGGTGTGAATGCGTTATAGTAAGCTTTTAAGATACCGTCGACTCCAGTAACTTCAGGCTAATGATGTTAAATATATCCTTTTTAAAAATAATTACATCGTTGAAGTTTCCGTTAAGTGGGAAACAGTGGGAGATATTTCCGTGTACTTTACCACCGAATCCGTAAACCTAACATCGTTAATCTAAGCTAGCTAAATACCTTACTGGAAACTTTTGATCGTGGTCGTAAGGGGCTAAAATATCACCTACAGCCCGTATAGCAAGTTGGTATGCGTTGGGAAGACCGTTGTTGTGTTTGAAGTGGAGGGAGGAAGGCGAGTTAGGATTACCGTTGGATTGGGTGAAATCGATAGCTACTGATAAGCTGATCTGAGTACCACCACGTATATAGTCTAAGAAAGTTAAATCACCAGGTACGAACTTTAAGGTGTGGATCAGTAGTTTAGGTGGTGAATTGGTACCGGGACCGTAAAGATCTAAACTTAACGAATCCTTTCCTTTTATAGATTCTTCTTGAAACTTATCGTTTAAGGTATTTACCGAAGCCTAACATTGTTAGTATATAACTTACAGTATCTTTTTACCAAAGCTGAACCAAGTACCGTATTATCTAATTTAATGTTAGTACAAAACTAAACATTTTCTATACCTCCGTTTAACTTATAGCTAACTAATTCAAACCTAATTTCACGACTTGGATCTCCGTTACAAATTTTTTGTAGTGAAACTAAAACGAACTTAATAAAAATTAGATACTTAAACTAACTTTCAACTGGTTTCCAATTAGGATTAGCGGCACCTTTCATAACCGGTGACTTAAAAACTGGCATCCACATCCCATCATGCCTTGCTTTCGATATAGTAAAATAAGTGTCGGGTGTTTTACTACTAAAGAATCCTTTCTAAAAAATATAAATAACTTAGCCAACTAATATTTTACCTTCACAGGAATATTACAGGAAGAAACTTGAAGCCTATAAAAATAAATACCTAATATTCTTACTATAAACTTACAATAAGTTCTGTTTAGCTTCCTTAAGTTCTTCTAAAACTAAAGTGATGGTACCCTTCTTTATTTGTTTACGTTCATTATGAATTGCACCCGTTAATTTCTGTCCAACACTTCCAGCTAAAAAAAATATCCGATAAGTTAATAAAAGGGTTAACTACCTATATAGTTTACCTATTTGACCTAAACTACAATCGAATCTACCAATATAATCTTGTTTCCTCCAGTTAGGGTCGTTTGGGTTATCTACATCAACTATAATAAACCTAAAAGTATAAATAAATTTGAACTCAATTATAACAAACCTTAGCTGTTGGTTAATCTCGAAACAGTAATCTAAAAGGATCGGTGTAACAAACTCAGGTTCAAGTGAATTCCAAATTATTTCTGTTTTTGCAAAGATCATATCATCGTTAAACTTTCCAGTTTGTAAATCGCCCATAATTAAAAAAACTTGGGGGTCACTTTTAGAAGCAACATCGAGATCAGGCAGATCACTAAACGTATGTTTTAAAAAATATTTAACTTTAACTTATAGTTTAGCTATGTAACTATACCTGCATTTAATTCTCACTTCAACTTTTGAATGCGCCATTTCTTGAGATAATTCGGAAAACATACCGTATTACAAAGTTATGACTGATTTTTATATAGTTTACTGCAGGTTATTTTCGATATCATGAGGCTTGGTGTTGTAAGTTTCTGTTCAATATTGGAAAGTTCTAGCCAAACTATTATCAATTAATTCCCCGCCTCCCTAAAATGACCTATTTATCAATTGAGTTTCACTTGAATTTCTTTCGAAACGTGTCTGAGTATATCTTTAACTATGTGCCTCTTTCTATGCTAAGTAAACTAAATAGAATCATGGGAGCGGTGTATTACTTACGATATAGTCACTAGCTATAATTGGTAATAGACTCTACTCGCTTATACTTATATAGCGATTAAGAAAATGGTACATGAGATTCAATTATTGATAGTGTTATACCAAACGTCATCTTAAAGGCATTGACAAAAGTTGTCATGGATGTAGCTAAGATCTATTAACTAAACCGTACTCAATAGACAATGTACTTTACTCAGCATCAATATAGTTATTAAGTTTATAAACGATGTTCAATTTATAACTGAATATAAGAAGGTTCGATTGATACTATGAAAGTAACACTATATTTACTTTATAACTGATCCATTTTTAATTATGAACATAAGCTATTAGCACTTTTTCTATTCAAATATTTACTAATTAATCGTATTATCTTCGTCTTAATGGATAATATTTAATTCAGCGTTATTACTAGCACTTTTCGGTTTAATTTAGATATTTGTGCTACAATCGAGCAAGTTTTTGTATAAATATATACTAAACAACTTGATGCATTTACAAACGGTCATATTTTCAAGTTATAAACTACCGTTCTCGTTGCCCTACACTCATTACAATTAAAAGTACTTAGCATCATCTCCAAATTATCATATCAATATTTTCCAATTAGAATTTCCTTATCTAGAATTAATACTATAAGATCTTAGTAGTATTCCAATTTTTTACATTAAATAGTAGTAAAAAGATGCTAAGTTCCACCAGTGCCCGATTCAAGCTTCTTAACGTTGGAATACAACGTTATTTTAGATATTTATTATCTGAATAGAAGGAGTAAATCGACATTTATCGTTGTGAATTCTGTATATAGATAACTTAATCCTTAAGGATCAATTTGAGGCTTAGAATCCATTTTAAAGTTATAGCTATCACTTATCTATGAATTAGCATAATTATTAGTACTAAAGTTGAGAAAAGTTATACATTTTCTTAAATATTGATCTATATTTTAAACTTTCTCAATCGATGATTAATTTACTATAGAACCTTTTAAAAGGAGAATTTGTTAGCTAAAAAGCTTTGAAAATAATAGTTATTTATATTTATCTACCTTTATTTAGCTTAAATTTATATTACAAAGTACTTAAATTAACTTGCTCTACATTAAATATGTTTTTTTAATTTTAAAACGTAAACTTTGCATATTTAATAAAAAAATAAATTGTAATTTATTTATAGATATTTAGTATAGTATCTATCTTTGTATAACAAATAATAATAAAAATTAACTAAGCTATATAATTTATATCATTAAAAGTAAATAAGATATTTAGAAAGCTAGTTACTTATTATTAATTTTAGCTTATATATAGTAGATATATCTTTAAAAATATATTTATAGTTAGTAGATTAATATTAGTATATTATTATACTTTAAAATATAGTTAAATCTATAATATATATGTATATATTAAATTAGCTTATATGATAACTATTTTTATAATAATATACAAATTTGTAACTAAAGTGTTAAGCTGCTATAAAAAACATTATAAGTTTATTCCTAATTATTAGCTTTAAATTTATTAATATATAGTTTAAAAAGTAATTAAATAAATTTAAAAGTATAATAAAATATATAGCATTTAATTATTGAACTAATAGTATTATAAATGATATATATATAGTATAGCTTAAAACTTAAAAATAAAATTTTAATTTTAAATAGTAAAGTTTAAATATATAAAAATTTATTTTAATAAAATAAACAATATATTAAAGTTTAAAATACTAGTTTAAATTTAGTTTTTAAAAATTATAAATAAAATTTTATAACATATTTATATTACTAAAAAAATTATATTTAATATATTTAAAATTTCTAATATTTAAATAATATATAGCTATTATAATAACTAGGTTTTACTTTTAATTATTCTTTTAACTTTTATTAGAACTATTTAACTTTTTTTAAAAAATATACTTTTTATTATAATTTAATATTAAGTATAAAAGTTATAACTATGAGTTAGCTATTTTAATATAAAAATTAAGTATAAAAAATAAAAAATATTTAAAAGTATACTATTAAAATTTTTATACTTTTTTTATAAATATTTTTTTTTAATTTAAAGTACAAAAATTATAATTAATATTTAAATTATAAATATATTTAAATAAAGCTTAGTTATTTTCTAGTTATTATAAGCTAAACTTATTTTAATATTTTAATAATTAATTAATTTTAATTAAAGCTTTTTAGTAAAATTTATATTTAATAGTTATAAATTTTTTTAGCTATTTACAAGTTTTTTTAAATAAATTTACTAGCATTTTTTATAAATTATTATTTTATAAAGTTAAATATATATAACATAAATTTATAAATAATTAGTAATTTCTTTTCTACTATATAAAAAAGGTATAATATAATTTTAATAAGTTTTTATTTAGTATATTTTAGACAAAGTCTAAAAATTTAAATATTTTTAATTATATTAAAAAGTAAGCTATAAATAGTTTTTTACTATATAAAAAGTTAAGAAAAAAGTCTAATATAGTATTTTTAATATAGTTTATTATTATTATAATAGTATAAAAAATAGTGAATTTTTAACTTTATAGCAAAGCTATATATTAATATAATTTAATAGCTTTTTAAATATACTTTAAAAAAAAATTAAATATTTATAAAAGTATTTATATTATATTTACTTTACTATATAAAGTAAGTCAAGCTAGTATAAAGCTTTTTTTAAAATTCAAAGTATTACTAAAAATTTAATCTAACCATAAAGTTTTTTTACTATTTATCTAGATTAATTATAAATTAAAAGTACTATATACTTTATTAAAAATTATTAAATTTATTTTTATAGCTAATAAAGCAATTAGCTTTTATTTTTTAAAGTAAATATTTTAATATTTAAAAGAAATTATATAAAAATTAAATCTACTTAGTTACCAACTTTTAATTTATAGTCTAAAAATAAAATTTATATAAATATTGTTTAGTTTTTAAAGTTAAGTTTAAAAAAAAATTAATACTTATAATCCAAAAAATTCTGGAGTTTTCAAATTTTTAATTAATTTATTGTTATTTTTAAATTTTAGTTTATCTTTTTATCAAAATTGAGTTTATTAGTTAAATTATGCTATTTGCCCAAAATCTTAAGGTTTATTATACTTAAAACTGTAAACTATCACTATTTATCACTAGATATATCAAGCTACTAGTACCAGATTAGTGATTAAAGTTACCACATAATCCTTTATCCTAGATAATCCTAGTTTTAATAAAGTCCATTAATCTTTGATAAAGTTTAAAATTATAACAAGCTATCTCCAATATTTTATTTGCTATGTAATACATTATAGTAGTTTAAAATAAATAACATAATTACATAAAGTTATATTATTTCTAAAATCTAATAAAATAAATAACATTCTGTTTATTTTATAGCATACACATGTTGACTTGATGTTGGATTACCTTTATCAATAAAGCTAAATCAAATAGGTATATTGTTGATCTACTATTAATGAATGCTTCATTAAACGCATATATTTTTGACTTACTCAGATGCTAATAACTTAATTATTTATATTTCATTTATAAGAGTAATGTCCAGTATATAAATACTTTGTGTTTACATTGTTCAAAACGTTTAAAAAAGTGTATAAATTTTACCTTAACAAACTAATCATGAAAAAAGCTTATTTACTAAGGGACATTTAAAATTATACAAAACTACACTTCAATGGAAAGACCGAGATCAACTTTGTGTCTTAAAATTCAATCCGGTAGTAAAAGCACTCTCTTGTATTATAATAAAAGCGATTTTTATCATTCCATGTATTATACTATTTCAGAGTAAATAATATATTACCTGCTTCTATGCTCTGTAGGCGAAGCTGAATAATCACCTTCTAAAATATTGGCGCTATCTTCATGTAAAGCAGGCCGATAGTCTACGTTGCTTATAGGTTGTATCGTAGAATTAAGTTCGGGAGTACTTTTAAATTCTTTGTCAGAATTGGTTTGAAATGAATTATCATAGGTTAGATTTAAAGCGTTAAAAGGTTTGCTAATTGCATCCGTATCAACTTGATCTGCACCTAATTTTTTGCTTATACTATTGTATTTTAACAGAAGCTCGTTGTATTGCTCCCTAAGCAGGGAAGACTCTTGTAATAAAGAAAACTCACGCTTAGAATACAGATTTTCTAGTTTGCTATACAACTGTTCTCTATCGCGAACTTCACTTTTCCAAAATTCAATCTCATTTTCATACTTTGTTTTCATATCGTTCACTTGTTGTGTATATAAATGTGTCAATTCGGTCACCGTACACACCAGACTTCCAAGTATAAATGCATCTTTTTTGGATTGCACTATTTCCGTCTATAGAAATAAAACCCAATTAATATAAAGAGGAATTACAATAAACAATCCAAAAATAATATGTAGCATAATGTATAACAGGCTTTTAGTTTTACCTGTATATCGCTAGTATTAAAGTCTGAGCTAACTGGAATTTGGGAATCTTGCCTTGTTGGTGCAGGTTTGGATGGAATTGAATGAAAAGCTGAAGCTGAAACTGAAATTTGTTGAACAGATGCAATTGGGGGTGAGGGTGGGGGAGCTATTGATGTTGCATGCGGCGAATTAGAGCGTTCTCTTGTTGAAAGATAACGCATAGATGGAACTGTACCACTTATCGCAGCCTTAGTAGGCGGCACTAGTGATAAAGGCTCTTTTAGAGCATTGATAGGTATTTCGTTTTGTAATACTTGAATGGGTTCACTTTTTTCGACTGTTTTTGCAGGCTTACTTATCAAAGTGCTACTTTCGTTTTGAGGTACAAATCCATTCGAATATATTATGCTGACATTTGCAGCAACTTTTTTGTACATATCTGTTAATAAAAAAGACAACATTAGTATTAAAATAAATGTATCAAAAAGTACTTGAACCACTTTCATTTAAAATATCTACACCAAGTTCAAGTGTGTCGCCATGTTTAAGTACAAAGGGTTCAGACTCTATTCCGTCATTCGACAACCTGATTCCATTAAGATATGTACCGTTACTAGATTTAGTGTCCTTTATGTAAACTACATTTTGTTCATTATCATTTCGAGGCATCCAAATTTCCGCATGCACTCTTGATAAAACTTTAGAATCAAAAAAGCCGTTGTTTATTTCAGGAACTGTCTTAAGTGAGACTTGTCTACCCAACTTAACTGATTTATCATAAAAAAGTTCTAATCTTTTTGAATTTTGGAATGTGTTGTCAATGGGCTCTAAAATAATTATAGCAATTGGTGAGGTGTTGGATTTAATCTCAGTATCCTTGTGTTGTACATCTAAAGAATTATTATTTGCTGTGGCTTTTTGACTAAAGCTTAGAGAGCGCAAAATTGAGGGCCGTGCCTGCCTTAAATTATCTTTAAATATTGATAAGAAACTATAAGAATTGAAAAAAAGGAAAAAAAAAGAAAACTTTGATATATACTAAAAATTAAAAATATATTTACTTTTTTTTCCAATCGCAATGTCAGTTAAATTTGAATGTTGAAGAGAATTGGTATCCATCTTTCCTAAAATTTTTCAGTGCGGTTTAACAATTAGTTAAAAACCTGGGTTGGAAAGTTGCTACGTTTTCAATTTCAAATTTGGGAAAAATAAAATAAAAAAATCTAGAAAATATACCTTTATGAAAATCAGACTGTTTATTTTTAATTTTAAAATTTCATTATTAAAGATATCTCACCCTTGATGGTAAAAGCAAATTTGTTATTATACTTACATTTTGGTACTCTACTACTGCTTTTATATTTGCCTTTAAAGTGAACTTTGAAGCTATTAATACCACTCTATGCTAATAAAAATAAATTATTAATAAACGAAAGGTTTTATAGAAGCCCATCTATTCTAAAGCTTTCAGTAGCTTTGACTTTCTGGATTTTCCTACAATAAAAATTTGTCTCATAAATAAATTGGTTTCTTTCATTTTATTTTATATATAGCTGGAAATCTATAGTAGCTAAAGTATGGTACTTTTTGTTTATTTAATATAATTTTTTAAATTTTATCTTAAATATTCATCCAGTTTTAATTAAATTTTTTATAGACCCTTCTGAAAAAACATACCCTATACTTATTTTATTATTTTTTATAAAAGTCTAGTATTTGCTAAATTGTATTATATATATTAATTTTTAAATATTTTATATTTTACTAGTATAAAAATATATATACTAATACTAAAATCTATACTATTAATGTGAAATATTCTTACTAAGTTTTTTAGCATCTAAAATTTTAATAAATTATAGGTATTTATATAAATTAAATTCAACTTTAAAATATTAAATATGTATATATATATATATTAAAATATGTAGAAATTTTATTTAAAATTAAGAATTTGATAATTTAATTATATGTTAGTTATAATTTTATAGTATTAGCTTACTTTTATACTTTATAATTTAATTGAGATTGCAAATATTACTTTATTTATTTTTTCATTATTTTTTTCATTATAATAGTTAAAAATAAATAAATATTTATTTATACTTAAAATAATTCTTTTAATTTAAAAATTATAGTATAAAAAATAATAATTTTATATTTTTAAGTTTTAATATTGTTAAAAAATTAATACTATTTTTATATTTATAATGTTCTTTTATTTTAGCTATTTTAAGTATTAGTTATTTATAAAAGCTTAAAATATATTTTATAAATTATTTAGCTTTTTAATATATATTTATACTAATTTATTATATTTTAATTTTATTTTAATATTTTATATTTTTAAATAGCTATTTTTAAATTTCAAAAATATTTTATAAAATATATATTGATTTTTAATAATTAGTATAAAATTTTTATTATTATAATAAAAAAGTATAAGTTAAATTTAATAAATATATAAATAAATAATAATAAAATATAATATAACTTTTATAGAATAAAAATAAAAATACTTAAATTTATTATAATATATAATATTTTAAATATATATATATCATTAGCTTATATTTTACTAAAAGTTTATTTTTTTTATAAATAATTAATATAACTAAGATACATAAAATAAATAACTAAATAATATAAAAACTTTATTATAAAATTATTAAAAAAAACTTAAGTTTATTTAAAGTATATTATTAAAATTTTAATATTTTTATTATATATAGACTTAATTTTTACTAAAATTAATATAAATTTATTATAATTATTAGTTAGATTTTTTTAAATACTAAAAGTTTAGTAAATTTTAATAATTTATTTAATTTTATATATTTAATATTTAATACATTTTATATAGTTAAATTAATTTTAATTATTTTTTAGTTTATATTAATTAAACTTGTAAAATATATTTTAAAAATTAATTAATTTAACTTAAAGCTTAGATTAATTATTTTAAAAACTAAATTTATTTAAATATAAACTTAAGTATTTATATTAAATTTTTTAAAAAAAATACAATTTATACAATATTAAATTATAATGATTTTAATAAATTTAATATAATTAATTAAACTTATAGCATTTTAAAATAATATATATATATTTAATTATTTTTTTATAAATAAGTAATTAGCTTTTTAAATATTTTATTATTTAGTAAATTTTAAAAAATTTTTTAATACTAAGTAAATTTATTTATTTAAAAGTTTATTTTTTTAATTTTAATAAAATATATATTTATATATTTAGTAATTTATTATTATTATAATATTAAAATAGTGTTATTTAACTTTATTATTTAGATAAATTAAGCTTTATTTTAAAATAAATAATAAAAGTTATAAATTATAGTATTATTATAATAACTAAAATAAATTTTAAAAGTTTATTAAAGTATAAAAAAATATTATATAAAAGGGTTTAGTATTTAAAAAATTTAATAATAAGCTAAATAAAAATATGTAAATAAGTTTTAAAAATAAAAACCTTTACTACTTTTACTAGTTTTTAAAAAAATAAAATTTACTTATATTTAATTTAAATAAAAGGCTATTAAAAAAAATATTTAAAAAAAGCAGTTAGTATTTATAAATAAAATATTTAAATAAATTAATAATAAATTAAATTTTTAAATATTTTAGTTTTAATTTTATTACTTTTTTTTTCAGATATTAAAATATAGTTTTTTATTAATTAAAATTACTAAAATATAATAAATTAATATATTTAAGTATTTTAATTATATTAATTTTTAGTTATTTTTTATTTAAGCTTAAAATTAAAATTTACTATTTTAAAAATAGTTAATTATTTATATAATTTAAGTTAAATATATATTATATTTAATAAAATTATATTAATTATTATTCAAAACTTTAAATTTTATAATGTTTATAGCTAAATAAAATTATATTTAATTAGCTAAATATTTATTTTATATTTTTTAATATAAATATCTAGTTTAATTTTATTTTAAAAATATTAATATTAAAGTTAAATAATAAAAATTAAATTTATAAATACTATATTTTTATTTTTATTTAAGTTAAAAAATAATAAAATTAGAATATTAAATATATAATAAAGTATTTAAATATTTAACTTATTATAATATAGATTTTACCTTTTATATTTAAAGTTTTATAATTTAATATACTAACTTTTATTAGTTTTTTATCTTTAATTATAATTATTTCACTTTTAATAAAATAAATTTACCTTATTAGTTTACTATTTTTTTTAATATTTTAGAAAAAAAATTATTATTAAATATTTAATTATATTTCTAAATCATAATATTAAGTAATATTATATTTTTAAACTATTAGTTTAGTTTTAATTTTTAATAATATTGTTAATATTTTATTTTAGCTAAAAATCTTTTTAAATTATTATAATATATTAAATTTTAAATTAAAGTAATTTAAAATATAGTGTTAAATTTTTATAAAATAAGTTAATTTATTTAAAATCAAAATTAAAATTAATTCTTTTATTCTTTTATTATTAAGCAAGGTTAATTTTAAAATTTCTAAAAATAGTAATTAATTTAAAGTTTAAATTATTAATTAGAAAATTAGCTAACTAATAGCTATATATTAATATAATTATATATTTATTATAGTAATATTATTAAATAGGCTTTAACATTAATAATTCTTTATAATATATATATATATTATATTAAAAATAAAATTCTATAATTTTTCAATATATTTATAAGTAATTTTAAAAAGAATTAAAATTTAATAGCTATTAATACTAAATAGTTTAAGAAAAATAATAATTAATAAACTTATCAAATAATTTTAAATTACTTTTTGCTTTTAAATATAACATTTAATTTAATAAACTTAATTAAAAAATTTTTTATAAAATTAAAATTAAAAATTAAAATGCTAATTTAAATAGTAAATCAAGTTAATCTAATTTATTAATTAAAACTTTAAATTTATTTTTTTAGTACAGTACTTAATTTTTTTTTAATATATGCTACAATCAACCTATACCTTTATAATATTTTTATTTTAAACCTATTTCAATTTCATAAAAATTAAATTTTTATTTTTATAAATTTTTTACTAGTTTATACAATTCAAATAAATTTCAATTTATTATAAAGTGAACCTTGTACTAATATTCAATGTTTGTTAATAAACATTAATATAAAATACAAAAGATTCATTTATATTTTTTAAAATGTATTTAACTATAAAAAAAAGGCAATTAATTTAATAGTTAAGTACAGTATAAAATACATATTAACAAAATAATGGTAAACTAAATTATAGAAAAGATTAATGTATATCTATAAAAATAGGTTTATACTTCATTAAACTATGGACTAATGTTGTAACTGTACACCTATATTTATATTAATTTTTGAACACTTAGTTTCTGCTTGTTCATTTCAACTGTTTGTAGAATTCTACCGTTTCTTTTACAACTCAATTAAGTTTTTTTCATTAAAAAATAGCATAAACTTCGCTTCAGTTTAATTTTTTATTGAAATACCCCATAAAAAGTAAAATTCCAACTTGAATTTGCCTTAAAGTGGCAACAAAACAAGTGTATTAGTTTCAAAACTTAGAGTTTATTTCATGGTTGGTTTTACCCCAAGCTAAACTTATATTGGAATAACGATATTGAGTACCCAATTTACGTAGATCCAAAAAAGTGCCAGTACTCCATATTTATAACCTAGTATAAAAAGCTAAAAAGTATCAGTAGTTGATAAAAGTAAAAGAAGCGAACCATCCAGTTGTAGCCATTTTACTTTTACTTTTACTTTCCTTGCACTTAATAAACTATACCTAATAAAATATAATATAACGTTACAATGATGAAGTTGACAGCTATAGTGATGGTGGCTTTGATGAACGGGTTAATAGTAGAGAGTAGGTTTCCTAAACCGATGGTAGGCGGTTACAGCCCAGCTAAATATAACCGGTTGGACCGTAGACAGAGCAACTTCGAAGGTGGGGAACGGATCCGACCCGGTGGTAGGTTAGTGTTCGAAGATAACTTCAACGAACTAAACTTAGACGTGTGGCGACATGAGATAACAGCAGGCGGTGGTGGAAACTGGGAGTTCCAATTTTACAACAACAACCGGTCCACCTCCTATATCGACGACGGGTGTCTAGTCCTGAAACCAGTACTGACCTCCGAGTTCTTAGGCATCCCCGACGAAAACATGTTGAAACCAGGGCAGAGTTTGGATCTGTGGGGTAACGCCCCAAACTTTCAATGTACCGCTAACGGGTTCTACGGGTGCCAACGGTCCGGTGACGGAGTAAATACTATGGTAAATCCAATTATGTCGGCCCAGCTCCGTTCCCACCAAGCTTTCAACTTTAAGTTCGGTAGGGTTGATGTACGTGCTAAACTACCTAAAGGGGATTGGTTGTGGCCCGCTATATGGTTTCTACCTTCTAACTTTAACTACGGTGGGTGGCCTGCTTCCGGTGAGATCGATTTAGTTGAATCACGGGGGAACAGACCTGGCTACTTTGGGGATGGGGTAGATACTATGGCATCCACCTTACACTGGGGTACCGATTACATGCACAACCAATACAACTTAACTACTAAGGCGTTCAAGTTACAGCAAGGTACTTTTGCTGACGATTTCCATACTTTCTCTTTGGAATGGACTCCTACCAAACTAAGGACTTGGGTTGACGAAGTTAACTTAGTACTGGATGTCGACCTTACCATCCCTGCCATTAAGAAAGGTAAGTTCGATGACCGATTACATAACCCTTGGAAAGGAGCATCAACAGCAGCCCCGTTCGATCAGAAATTCTATTTAATTTTTAATCTTGCGGTAGGTGGTTCGAACTCCTACTTCCCGGATGATCCTAGAGATATTGTTAAAAGTGCAAACGGTACTAGCATTAGAAGGGCTAAAGGTTCGAAACCTTGGAAGAATTTTACACCCAACGCTGCCGTAGATTTTTACAAAGCTAAAGAGGAATGGTACCCCACTTGGAATCAACCCGGTGGTGCTGAGTTTAGAATCGATTACGTTAAAGCGTACTCGTATGAACAAGAAGTTTAAAACATCCATACTTCTCTAATTACTAAAAAAATTTGTTTATACTAAGTTTCTGGTAAAGTACCTCGCTCGGAATTTGAAATCGATTACGTTAAGCATACTCATACAAACGTAAAGTTTAAGTTGTTTATATATAAATAAATAAAATTAGCTATCTTAAATCTAATATAATATTTATTAAAAATTATAACAATTAAATACTTGCTTATAAAATTGTACAATCGTTGAATAAATTTAAAATTTAAATATTATATCCTATCTTTATGTATAGATGAAAAATTGAAACCAATTTTGTACTTTACATCATTATAGATTTTTTAATTTACTTTATTGGTTAAAGTTTATATATATATATATATATATTTAATAAATATATGAATTTAATAATGTATATAACTAGTGAAAAACGTATAGGCTTTTTGTATAATTCTAAAATTTACTACTTTTAATAATGTAAAAGGAAACCAATAAACTTAAGATGAAGTAGGAATATAATTTGTATGGAACAAATTAACAACTATTTTTATAGCTGTATTAGCATAATCCATCTTCCTTATTAATATTAAATTTAAAAGTAACTCTTAATTCGAACCTATTCAACCCATTGCTTAATATTGTTATAGCGTACCGATATAAAGTTAAGATGTTGAGTTGTAAGTCTTTTGTATCGACTAATGCTGTTTTAATTACATTTATAACGGTTTTGAATTGTTTATAAGTAGTCGAGTTAATTTTTAAGCCAGTTAAAACCATTTTATTGTATACCGGTACCATCAGTAGAACGAAGTAGGTAGTACAATTGATTACAACCACCGGTTTAAAAGCTAATAGAGCGTCGGATACACTTGAAGTAGTTAAAGTAATTAACAGTAGTAATTCAAACAACTGTATTGATTTAACTTTCATTATACCGATATATCGCGTTTAACTAACGGGATGTTTGAAGTGTGATTTCCAAAGTGTAGTTCTAATTAGAGGGCACATCAAGTATAGGATACAATGGTGCTAAAAACACATATTTCAACTTTTATAAAAGTTAAATCTAGTTGCGTAGTATAAATAGTGACAACTCAGTTTACTGCAACAGATCTGTAAACTTACCGGCATCAATATCTGCTACCATTCCTCTTTAATAACAAACTATGACTACCACAATGAATTAATCGATACGTTCGTAATGTTAACAAAATCAAACCGTACCGGGATTACCGTACTTAAATATGAAACAAGTTGGAATAATTGGAGGTCAGATACATTGGCCGAACAAAACTATATCTACCGTATAAATTAAATTCTAGATCTTTTACCTTTACTCGAAAGGTACCTATTATAGGTAGTATCTACTTAAATCTGTAGCAGTTGCTGGTCAGCAAAATTGGTTAGAATTGTTAGTGTACGGTAAAGTACTGCCTTGAAAGTCGACTGGTAGTGACGATAGCAAACTTTTACAATTCCAACAGTTGTTCCGATTTTACAACTGGCCAACATAATTTAGTTATAAAATTAAAACTAATTCTACTAATAAGGGTATGCCACACGTACTTTACATTGATACCAAAATGAAGCTGAATATTGTACTGGAAATAGTATGTATTGGTTTACAATATCTGAGACTTCTTTAAACATAGGGTTTCTCATGTTAACAGGATTCCTATCGGACTCTGTTCAGTATGCAAAGGATATTGCTGTGTTAGGTTTTAAATAGAATCATACTTACCAATAGCAACAAAATCAAGCCAATTCAGTCACCGATGAAACGTCTGACTTTGACTCAAAAGACAAGTTAATAATATAATTGTTGGAGGGAGGTTGAGTATTAGTTAAACTTTTATTGGATAAATTTAAACTAAATATAATAATAGATTTACGGTTGTTAACTCTGTTAAAAGAAGTTGGTCGGTTCCGGTCCAGCTTGTACTTCTTAACACCGAATTGATTTTAAAAATTTAGCTAATGGTACGCTAATTTTGACGTTAAAGTTTAGTACTAGTATAGGTAGGGAAAATTATAACTTTATTGGGATGAAATCATGATAATTAACCAAAAGAAGGCTAGTTTTAAAGATATACGTTTCTATTTAAAAGCTTTATAAAGAACAGGGAGGGATGAAAAGTTAGTGAACTTAACTGTAGGAGATTATTCCATTTCTTAAAACTTATAACATTTATAAAGTGTACTGCTATAAAATATATTTCAGATATACTACTTTAAAGTCGAGCAAACTAAATATTTTTATCACAGTAAAAATTTATAAAAAAGAAATATACTATAAGAAATGATACCATGTTGTATATTTAAAATAGTCATAAAAAATTTTCATTTAGTTGCTTGATTTTTATATCATAATATGGATTTATTTTTATTAATGGTTCTACCTTCTGGGCAACCTATTATTGTTTTTAGGAGTTTGATAATCAAAGCCTTAACTTTAACTGCTGGGGATTAAGCAATATTTTTTCCAATCTATATTTCACTTTAGTTATATTTTTTTAAAATCCAGCTTTTTTAAAAATTACCAATATACTTACCAAAAATCACTTTTAATAACTATTCTATTTGTTTAAAATTGTTGGATTAGGTGCTAACTTCACTTATAGTTTCTTTTTAATCTGTAGTTATTTTTAAATAACTTTTACAGAAAGTTATTATAAGATTTATAGTTACTCTTAAAAATATATGGTTTTTTCTTGTTACCTATATTTAGTAAGAGAATATTAAGTTTAACTAGAAGATTTAACTGAAAATTTTTAGCTAAAATTTATTAAAAGTTTCTTCTAGCTATATTTTTATAGCTTATTTATTTTATTGAAAAGTTATTAGTTTACTTTCTTATTATAAATTTAAATGTTTTTATATATATAATTTTTTTATTTTTAAAACTTTTGTTATAAGCTTTATACACCTTTATTATTCAACTTTATTAACTTAAATATTTTAATAAAATTTATTAAAAATATTAATAAAACTTATATAAAATATAATTTACTCTTTTAATATAAATATTATTCTAATTTATATATACTTAATACTTTTTTAAACTACTAATTATTATTTTTCAGTTTTTAAAAGCTAATTAGTCTAAATTTAAAATTTATTTAGTAAAGTTTATTTTTTAAAAGGCATAAAATAGAAGAATAAAAGTATTATAAATTATATCTAAGATAAAAAAATTGCTATTTTATAATTTAATTTTAAGGCTTTTTAATAAAAGGTTTATGTAAATTCTACTAACTTATCAAAGGTAGACTGCTAACTATTATTATTAAAATTTTATTATTTTATAGTTATTAGCCTTAATTTTCTAATTTTAAAAAAAAATTGTAGAAAATTAAAAAAAAGCATTTAGTTTTAAGAATAGCTTATAAAAAGCAAAGTATAAGTTTATAAAAAAATAAACAAAATATAACATAATAAAAAAATAAATAAGTAGTTATTAAAATAGCAAAATTAAATAAATATTTAATTAATTAATATAAAATAAATGTATACTAATTAGCTACTAAGTAAAAAGCTTAATAAATAAAGTATAAATATATAAATAATATAGCTTATTTTTTTAATGGTATAAAGTTATAAATAATTTAAATATAATTATAAAATACTAAAATAACTATAGTTAGCTATTTTAAATTTAATTAAAAACTAATAATAATAATAATATTGTTTATTATTAGCTTAAACTTATAAAAAACATTATAGATTATACAATTTTTCTTATTACTTTTTATTAATTTTACTATTAATTTTAACTAATTTTACTTAAATATTCAGTTTTTTATTTTAAATATATTTTAAACTTAATTTAATTATTATAAAACTTTTTTTTAATTTTTATTAAAATAGCTATATAAAATAAAGATAAAAAATAGTTAAATTAGTAGTTTTATTTTTTAACTTTATTACTAATATTTATAAAATTATAATAATTATTAAATTTTATTTTTTTTATTTTTTTTAAAAAGTAACTTTTATTTAAATTTATTTACTAGCTTTTTTTAAACTTTAACTTTAATAATTTTTAAATTAAAATTAAAATTTTCAAATTAAATTTAATTATTTTTATTAAAAATTTATATTATTTTAGTTATTAAATATTAGTTTAAAATTTTTAAACAATTTAAAAATAAAATATCTTATTTATTTTTTATAATATATTTTACTTTAAATTAAATATACTATTTACTAAATAAGTTATTTATATATGTATATTTTCTATACTAGATATAAAATAATTAAATATACTTAGCTATTTTTAGCTAAAAAGCTTTACTAAGTATTATTTTATTAAATTTAAAATGTTATTATAAATTTTTTTCTTAAGTAAAAGTTAATATTATTTCAAATCTAAAATTTTAATTAATATAAATAAGTTTAGCTATTTATAGTAAAGTAATTATCTTTAAGTTTATTTATTATATTAATAGCTATAATAAAGCCTACTTATAATATTTTATTAATACTATAAAAAAAATTATTAAATTAATTTTATTAAAGTTAATAATTATGTTTTTATAAATATTTTTAAAATCTTTACTAAATAAGTAAATTTATTTTTTATATACTTTTATTATTATTAAAATTAAATATATTTATAATAAATACAGTTAATTTAAATAATTAATATTATTTATAAATTTTATACTATTACTAAAATAAAGAAATTTACTAGTATTTAAAAGTTTCAAATAACTTATTTTTAATTTGTTATATTTTAAGTTTTATTTTCTTTTTAATTTATTTTTTTACTAATTATTTTTACTTTTTAAATAAATAGTTTTTATATAGTTTAGTTTTAAAAAATACTAATATAATATTTTATATAGTTAATATAAATAATACTTAGAACTTTTTTATTTTTTAGTTTTTTTTAGTTTTAAGTTATAAAAAATTAAGCAACTATTATTATTTTATTTAGTATTTAATTTTATAATATTTTTTTTAAAATTTTACTTTGTAACTTTAAAGTACTAGTTTTTTTAATATTTAAAATAGCTATTTAGCAATTTTTATTAATTTATTTTTATTAAAATTATAAAAATTTAAAAATAGTAGTAAAAAAATATTAAAAGCTAATAGTAAATTTCAAAATAAACTTTATATTTATTATTAGTTAATAAATTTTTTATTAAAAAAGTTTTTTACTTTTATAACTAATTATAATTTTAAAATATATTGGCTTTTTATTTAAATTATAAATTTTAAACTATATATTAAAATTTTATTTTTATATAATTTTTAATAATATTAAATTTTGTTTTATTTTTTCTATTTACTTACTAGTTTATATTTATTAGCTTTAATATAAATACTAAATATAATTTACTTTTTTTATAAAAAATTTAAGTATTTAACTTTTTTAAATACTATAACTAAATAAGCAACTTTTATTTATTTAGTTTTTTTATATTAATTCTAATTTTTATATACTATATTTTTTTTAATTTTGCTATTATTTTAATTATATTAATTATTTTTTTAAATTAAGTATTTATTTATTAAAAGTTAAAGTAAACTTTATATTTTTATATATATAATTTTTATTTATTTAAACTAAGGCTAAAAAGTTTATAAAATTAAATTTAGTTATTAAGTTTTATATACTAGCTTTTAAGTAGTTTTTAAAAAATAAATATTTTATTATTTAATTTTTTAGCTTTTTTTACAATATAAGCTTTTAATATTATTTTTAAATTTATAGCAAAAAGCTTTACTTTTATAAAATATTTTAATATTAGCTAATATCTTTATATTTATTAAAGTTTTTTTAATTTTTATAGTAAATAAAAAAATTAAAATATATATTTAAGGTTATATTTTTAGTAATTTTATTTTTTTTAACTAAGAATTATATAGCTATATTTTATATTTATATTTAGTTATAGTTTTATAAATATATAGCTTTACTTACCTTTTTTTAACTTTATTATAAAATATATATTTTTATTAAAATTTTTAACTAATATTAATAGTTAGTAATAAAATTAAAAATTAGATAAAGAAATTTATTAATATTAGTACTAACTTTTTAATTTTCAAACTATTTACTAAACTAATAATATTTTTATTAGTAATAGTCTAATTTTTAAAATAGTTATTTTTATTAAAGATTTTTATATAAGCTTTGCTTTTATATTTATTATAATTTTTTTTTAACTTAATTAGATTAACTTATAGTTAAACTTATAATATAATACTTACTATAAATAAAGTTTTTTTTTTAAAATAATAATAATTTTTTCTTTTTTATATACTTTATTATACTAATTAATAAGCTTATTTATTATTTAGAAATTTTATTATTTTAAAATAAATTTACTAAAAACTATTTTTAAACTAAAATAATTTTTATATAGTTAAATTTTTTTAATTTTTTTTATCTTTAACTATAAAATAAAAATAAAGCTAAATATACTAAAAGTTTATTTTTTTTTCTTTTATTTTTAATAGCTTAATATTATTTAATATATTTTTTAAAATATCTTTTTTGTCAAAAGTTATTTTAGCTTTAATTTATAACTTACTTTTTATAATATAATTAATAGTTTTTTATTTTATTATATTATTTTTTATTATAAATTTTTTTATTTAAAGTTATATTTTTATACTTTTATTTATTTAACTTTTATAATTAAAATAAATAAATTATTTTAATAAATATAAAGTATTTTAGTAATTTTTTTTTAAATATTAATAAATTATTAAACTATTTAATTATATATACTCTTATTTAAAAATACTACTTAATTTTAAAAGCTAATTTTTTAATTTTTTTTCTTTTATATACTATAAAATAATTATATTTCTTTAAGTTTAAAGCATTAGTTATATTAATATAAAATATGCTATTTTTAATAAAGTTAAAATAACTTTTATAATTTTTATTTTATTTTATTTTATTTTTTTACCTAATAAATATATTTTTTTACTAGTTTTTATTTATTTATTTAAAGTTTACTTTTTAGTAGTATATTAGCTACTTTATATTTAGTAAATTAGTTATTTAGATTTTTTTTAAATAGTAGACTTTAAGTAGTTTTTTTAGTAATAACTATAATTTTATAAATAATTTATATAATAAATACTATTTATATTTAAAAATAGCTAGATTTGTTTTTTATTATTTATTTTAATTTTTTAATATTATTTTATATAAAAACAGTAAATTTTAATATTTATTTAAGTTATTTAGCTAAAAAATAATTTACTATTATTTTTTTAAATATATATAAACTTAATAGTTTAAATTAAACTATTATTTTAATAAAAAAATATATTAAACCTTTTAAATTCATATATAAATATTATACTACTTATAGTAAAAGAGTTTTAAATATATATATAATTTTAATATAATTAATAAATATAAAATGTTTATTATTTTTATATAAAAAGTTATTAATATTTTATTTTTTAAAATTTAAAATTTATTAAAAGCTAAATATAATTTGTTTAAATATATTATATCTTTTTATATTAAGTTAAAATTTTATTAATTTTAAGTAAAAATTTAATAGTTTTTAACTTTTAATTTAAAAAACATATAATTAAAATCTATTAAATTTAAAATTTAAAATTATATTTATAGCTTTTATAAATTAATATATATAAATATTATAAATTTACTTATTTAAATATATTTTTATAATTTATTTAGTTTATTTAAATTACTTTTAAAGTTAGTTTAAATTTAGATTTTATAAAACTTTAATTTAATTATACTTTAATTATATATAATTAAAATTTATAATTTATAAAATATTTAAATATTATATTTTTAAATAATAAATATAAATAAAGAGCAAATATATATTTATTTAATATATAGTTATTATAATAATTTATATTTAAAGTATAATAAAAATCAAAAAGTAATAATAAATATAAACTTTTAAATATATTAATAGTTTATTATTTTGCTAATTTTAATAAAAAATTGTTTATAGAAAAAATATGTAAAGTTTTTTATTTTATCAAAAAATATTTAACTATATATTAGTTATTTTACTTTAAATATATATTTATAAAAATTGAAAAAATATTAAATAAAAAATACTATATTAGTAAACTTTACTTGAATTATATAAATACAATTTTAAATTAAAACATTTTTAATTAATTAATTATAATACTAGTATATTATACTAAAAATAAAAAAATATATTTAATTAATTTAAAAAGTATTAGTTAAGTATTTAAAATTTATAAATTTTAAAAAATATTAATAATAATTTAAATATATAACTAATTTAATTTTAAAATAATTTACATATTATTTATATATATTTATAAATAAATTATTAAAATTTATTTATATTATTTTTAATAATTAAGTTATATATATAGTTTAATTAATAATAAAATTTACTTATTTTATACTTTTTTTAAATATTACTATAATATTATAAATTAAGTATATATATATATTTATTATTACTAAAGTATTTGTTTTATTTTAAATGTATATACATATTATTATTAAATTTAATATTATATTTATAATAGTTTATAGCAAATTTATAAAAAATTGCATATAAGTTTATTATTATAAAGTTTATTAACTTTTAAAAATTAAACTTCATAAGCTTTTTTATAAAAAATAGTTATAAATTATTTATTACTACTAGTAAGTATAATATATATTTTTTTATTAGTATAATTATTATTATTAGTAATTATATTTTTATATATTACTTTTTTACTTAGTAGAAATTTTTTTTTTAAAAGCTTAATATATAAAAATTTTAAAAAAATAAGATAATAAATAAGATGGTTTTTTAATTAATTTAAATTAGTTGCAATATTTAGTTTAAGTATATATAAATTAATTATACTAGATTTTTAGCTATTTTTAAGTTAGTTATTTTAGATTAATTTATATAAATTATATTATATATAATTAATACTTTATTATTAATTGTATTTTGGATTAAATTTTATATATTTAATTATTATACATTATTAAAATTTTAGCTTTAATTAAAAATAACTTAACTTTATATTTAAAATAGCTAATTAAATATATTTAAACTAAGCCTTTTAATATTAAATATAAACTTATATTATAACTATAAACTAATACTAAATTGTATATAAAAATATATAAGCTTTAATTTTTTAAATTTTTTTTAGATATTATAATTATAATTTTAAAAACTCTAAAACTAAGAAAAAAGTTAATTTTATTTTACATATTTATTTATTAAAAACTACTACCAATAATATTAAATCTTATATAAATAAATATATAAAAGCTAAACATAAAAGTTAAATTTGATAAATAAAACTAGTATATAATACCAGTACTTAATTAAAAAGTAATTATAATGTTATATTTTAAATTAAAGAAATAAGAGTAACTTACTTACTTTTAATACTATAACACTAAAGGTTTTTTTACAAGAAAATATATGCTAATTTTAGTAAATTGTTATAAAAATGCCTATATCTTATGTCACCATTTAAGTGCTCTAAAAAATTACTTAGATAATCTTACAAACTATAATTCTAGTGCTAATTGAAAAGCTTCATCAGGCAAACTTAACACCTGTCATTATTTAACTTTAAATACCCTACAATTATTAAAAAACCTTTTATTCATTTTAATTAAATTTTACATATAATTTTTTATTGGAAAATGCTCTTGCTATTAAGTGTAAATGCTTAAAACTAATCAGCTTTCAGTCTTCCTATTTAAGGTTGCCATTATTAAGTGCACTGATGTTTATCTCACCTCCAAGTTAATATTTGTTATACTTAATCCCAAAGCTCTAGCTTCTATGATAAAGTTAGCTTACGTGTCAACGTTATCTTGGTAAATTCAACATTTATTAATTTATTAAAAGATATACTCAAGCTCTAGTTATCTATCTAGGGCTACAGTTACAACTATGCTTCAATTATAAATCAGATGAAAGAAGCATGCCGGACTTAAAATTAGATAAATTTTATGTTTATGAATTGAAGATAATTAAAACAAGTTTAAGAACACAGCTGATTATTATGCTTTTAATTAGATTGAAAAAGTTTATTTGGATTTAAATTCAAACTGATAGCAAGTTTAAATTTTGAATAGATTATTGGTAAAAAATTCAATTTGTCGGACTTAAAATTTAGATTTGATCCTAAAATAAAAGTGTCTCTTGAACTAAATGGCGGAATTAAAATTTCCCATGAACATAAATTTAGATATTTGATAAAAGTATTTTATCAATTAGCACTATATAAGTAGTGTGGTAGAGCACTAAATACGAAATAATAAACCAATTTCAAAGCTATGTCGATTAAAAGAGTATTCGTAGTTACTGGTTCCGTAAGCAAACGTTTATTATTTCATTATTAACTAAAACATTATTGGCTAAATTATAGAATAAAGGAATTGGTAGATCTATAGTTAAACAGTTGATATTGAACGCCAACAAATATAAAACCAAGGACTTTATCGTATACGTCACTTCAAGGAACTTAAGTTTAGGTGTTCAAGTCTTAGAAGAGTTCAACAACCTTTACAAGGCAGAGTTAGAAGGCAACAACATTGAGCTTAAAGTTCATAAGTTAGACATTTCTAACTACGATGAAGTTAATGCTTTCAAAGATTATTTAGTTAAGAACTATCAAGGTATTCACTTTTTCCTTCTATAAAATTTAATAGCTATTTTTAGGTGTTGATGTATTGATTAACAATGCCGGTGTGTGTAAGTTAAATGTAGTAATATATAATACTTAAATATTTTTCGTATAGTTTCTGCCGATGTCAATTTCAATAACAAAGTTCCACCGACTTTACAAATCAACTTTTATGACACCAAGAATATGATAGAAACTTTCCTGCCTATAATTAAAACCGGAGGTAGAATGTTGACTGTATCTTCCGGACTCGGTAGTTTGCAATTTATACCGGAGAAGGCAGTCCCCAAATTTTTAGCCCAAGATCTGACTATCCAAAAAGTTACTCAGTTTATGGATAATTACATCGAAAGTGTACGTACTAATACTTTGAAAGAAAACTTGTGGCCTGAAGAAGGTAACTATTTTATTTACATGTTAATTTAAACTTAATTTTTTTAGTTGAAGCGTTTACCGTATACAAAATCTCAAAAATACATATAACTGCGATTAATTACGCTCTACAAAGGCAAATCGATCCCAGAGAAAAATTGATTTTAGCTTGCTGCCCTGGGTACTGTGCTACTGATATTAACAATAACGCAGGTACTAGATCAGCAGATGAAGGTGCTTTAACTCCAGTACTTCTCGCCTTAGAGGATCTAGATACTATACTGAACGCCACTACTGAGGAAGAAAAGGTACAGGGTAAAGGCGTGTTCTGGCGAGATTTAATTCCTAAGCCTTGGAATCCACCCAGAGATCAATAAATTTACAGTAGTATTTATATATTTATAATATCAATTTACAATAATATAAACTTACTGTACAATTAGATAAATAAAACTATTATTATTTTCTAAGTGTATACCATTTATAAAATTTAATTAATATAAATATATTATTAAAAAGTTGTAGAGGTACTTTTCAAATCACCAAGATAGTACCACACTACTCCTAAAATTTTATAAAAGCACATATTTTTTTAGTAAACTAAAAAATTTGTAAAAATAGGACTATTTACTTACTATTAATCTAAGAAATTAAAAATGAGGGTGTTAGGAAAACATTTTATTAAAGTCTTATATAAAATAATGCTATATGTATTAGTAAAATTAAAAAAACTTAATATTTATTTCAGCTATATATTTAGAAATAGGTATATTACTTGTTATTTTTATATAATTATTTATAATATGTACTGTATATATATATAAAATATATAAATAATATCCTCCTTAATATAAACTATAATTTAGTAAAACTTTGGTAAACTTTTTAAATAATAATAATTACTACTATATATAGAGATAAAAATAATATAAAAAAGAATTAATTTTTTTAAATAATAAAGTTAAAAAATAAACTAACATTATAGTGGTTTTATATTTTTAAAAATAAAAATAAAATTTTTTATTTTATTTTTAAGAAAAAATATATATAACTTAAAATTATATATATTTAATAAAATTTTTAAGTTTATAGATTTGAGCATATTCAAAATTTTAACTTTTTTTTCAAAAGATACTGTAAATTTTAATAAAAATATTATAGTTTTAAAACTACTTTTAAATCAATTTTGGTTACATTTTTTATTATTTAAATATTAGCTATTAAAAAAGTTTTAATAACTTGACATATTAAAAAATATATATATAAAAGTATATATATTTGAAAATTTATTTTATAAATTTTTTAAATTTTATAAAAAATAATATAAAGTAAAAAAAAAGTTTTAAATTATATATAATATTTATATTAATAACTTAATATACTTTATATTAAATAATAAATATAAAAATATATTTAATTTATTTGAAATTTATTAATTATATATTATAAAAAATTAAATTTTACCAAATTATATTAAAAATTTTAAACAATGTATTAATTTTAAAATATAATTTTTACTTACTTATTTTAAAAAAATTAAATAATAAATATATATAATTATTAAATTTTGATTATTATTATAATTATATATAAAAAACCAAAAAAGTTATATTTTTAAGTATTTTATTTAATATTTTTAAAATTTTAATATATATATATATCTTTATATTTAGCCTAAAAAATATTAAGTTATTTATATTATAATATATATATATAATTTAACAGTTTTTTTTTCTTTTTATATTATTTTTTATAATATTTAAAATGCTTATAAAATAAAAATTTTAAATTTAGTTATACTAATTTTTTCATTTTAATATTTTAAATTTTTAAAGTTTTTTTAATAGCTAATATATATATATATTAAAAAAATAAATTAAAATTAGTTTAAAAGTAAATTTAAAATTATAATATTATATAAAAATGCACTTTATCTTTTAAATTAAAATTAAAATTATTAAAGTTTAAGATTTTAAATATGTAATTAATTTATATAACTATATTATAGCTATAAATAAAGGCTTAACTACTTTAAAAGTAGCTAATTTTTACTTAAAAATTTAAAATAGTTAGATTTTAACTAAATTAATTAATTTTATTTTATTTTTATTATATTTAGGAAAAAATTCTTTAAAAAAAAGCTTTAAAAGTAAATAAAAAATTTTATTTAAATAATTTAATAAATAGCTAATATATAAAAATATATTTAATATTAAATAACTAGTAATATTAAAAAATGTAATAGTATAAAAATAATATTATAATTATTAATATAGCTAATAATAGTAAATTAAAGAAAATTTAAATATAAAAAGTTTAAAGTAAATATAAAATCTGCTAAAAGAAAAAGTTAGTTAAAAAATAATAATTTGTTAATATTAATTATTAAACTTTAAATAATATAAAAAATAAAGTTAATAGTATTTAGTTAATTAAAAATAAAATTTTCTTTTATAAAGTGATTTTAAATATAAGTTATAATAAAAATATAGCTATTTAGTAAGCTTTAATATAAATTTTTATACTTGCTTTTTTAAAAGCTTTATAAATAGTTATTTTATTAAAGAAATACAAATACTTTATATATTAAAAATATAAAACTAGTTTTAAAAAGTGTTACTAGTTTGCTTAATAACAAATAAATATTCATTAGTTTTATTTAGCATTAAAAAATATAAACTAGTTATTTTATTTTTTATTAAGTATTAATTATTTTATTTTTATTTTTTATCTATTAGATTTTACTTTATATTTTATTATAGTATATACAAATAAAAATTATAAATATTTAAGAAAAAATAAGGTAAAAAAAATTAAAAAAAACTATTTTATTATATTAAATTTTTTCTTTATTTTATAAAAAGTATATAATATAAATAAAAATAAAAAGCTATTATATATTTAGTATATTTTTTAAAATTTAAATATATTAAAATATATTTAAAAATTAAAAAAAAAATTAATAATAAAAATTGCATATTATAATAAAATAAATAATTTATTAAATTTAATATTAATATAATTTTAGCTATTTATAATTTTAAATTAAAATTTTATAGTATATTTATATTGCTAAAATAAAATTTATTAAGTTTTATATTAATATATTTTTTACTATATAAATAATAATAAAATTATTATAAAAAATTTTATAAATAAAAAAAGTTATTATAATAACTTTAAAAAAATATTTAAATTTATTTTTTTATTTTTTTAATTACTAATTTTATAATTTATAGCTTTTAATTAAAAGTATTAAGCTAAAATTAATTTATTAAAACTATATAACTTAAAGTTATATATTTATTATAATTATATAAAGCTTTTTTATTAAATAGAAAAGCATATTTAATATAATTTTATAAATTATTAGTCTATTTTTTTTGCTATATAAAATAAAGTAGATTATAACTTTAATAAATTTATTTAAATGTATTAAAATTTAGTTAAAAAGCTTAATATTGGGTTTTTATTTATATAATATATATTATTTTAATATATTAAGTATTTTTATAATATTTAAATATAGCTTTAATAGTTAATTTTATTACTTTTAAACTAGTATAAGTTATAGTATATTATATTATTAATATTTATAATTATAATTAGATTAATATATATAATTATTATATTTACAACTATAATATAAAATTTTTATACTTATTAAACTTGTATTTATATATATAGTAAAGCTTTATAAGTTTAAATTATACTATTTAAATAATTAGTAAGCTATTATAGCTTTAAAAATATAATTTAGTACTATACTAACTATTTTAAAGCTTAAAATTTACTTAATTCTATTTATTTTTAAAAATATTTTCAGCTTTATAGCTTTATTATATAGCTACAAAAAGATAAAAGCATAACTTTTTAAACTTTATAATTTATAATACACTAATTTTTTTTAATTATATATAGCTTTTTAAAAAAAAAGTTTAGAATATTTAAAGTTATATTTAAATTATATTTACTTTACTATATAAAATATACTAAAATATAATATTAATAATATAATTTTACTATTTATTTAAAGAAATTATAGACTTATATATATATATATATATTTATTATATTAATATAAAATAAAAATTAAATATTTATTTAAAGCAAAGCTTTAGATAATTTTAACTATAAATATATAGATTTTTTATAATTATTAGCTTATTTTTACATTATTATACTTATTTAATAAATGTAATGTAAGCAATTTTTTAATTTTTTTAATAATTATAAAATAAATTTTTTAGTTTTTTTAGTATATAAATATATTATTACTATATTAATATTTTATTAAAATTTTGATATATATTTATAACTTATTATAATAATATACTTTAAAAAATTATAAATAATAACTAAAAAATTATATTAAATATTAAATATTTTTTAATATATATATAATAATAAATTAAGCTTTTTTATTAAATTTATTTAAAAGTTAGTATGTTTTTAAAAATAGTTATATATTTATAATAATTTATACTTTAAATTTAATAAGTATTATTTTATTTAATTTATATTTATACTATTAACTTTATAATATTTAAATATTTACTATATATTATTTAAAAAGTATATTACTTTTAATAAGTAGTAGTTATAAAAATTTTATATTTAGAAAAAATAATACTAGCTATAATACTTATAGAAAATACTATATAAAAGAGAATAAATAGTATTTAACTTTAAAATTAAATAATGATAAGTAACTTAAAATAAACTAGCATTTTCTAATAAATAGTATCAATTTTTATATAAAATTTTATAAAAATTAAAAAATGCTAGAATATTATTTATAAAGTAGAATAGCAACTTTTTTACCTATTTATTTTTTAAGTTAATTAGAAAAAAAAGAAGCTTTTAAACAAAATAGTTTATTTTTAAATAAAAAAGTAACTCTAAAAAAACTAACAAGTATAATAAAAGCAAAATTTAGAAAATAAATAGAAAAAAGCTTAAGTTGTTATTTAAATTTAAAGATAGCATTTTATAAATTTTCAAAAAATAGTAAGATAGTTTAACTAATAATTTTATTATAGCTATTTTCTACTTTTTTAAAGACTTCAAAGTTTTTTTTTGAAAATATAACTCTTTTTTAGTAAAAATCTTAAATATTTGTAAATGCAACTAAAAGAGTAGGAAAGGATATTAGTATAAATAGGATAGAAGTATAATAAAAGCAGAGTATTTGAATAAAATATTAGCTTAAGGTGATCACTAGATATTTCCAGCACTACATCCAGCTTCAAAGCTTTAGTAATGCCTTTTCTAAGTACTTTCATACTACCAGAAATCTATAGCTGGCCAATATAACAATTACTAAATCCAGGAGAGGCAAAATATACAAGAAATACAGAAATAAAAAGGTTGGAAAATAAAACTTTTATTAAAATTTTAGAAAAAACAAAAATTCCTTGATGAGGTTAAACAATTAGATTTTGAAGATTTTTTTAGCCTTCAATTTCCAATTTATTAAATTTAAGCTCAAGATCCATATCTAAACTCAAGACTCTGTCTGGATCAAACAAATTTGTGTCAACGCTTGGATCTTTGTTCCAAGCCAGTGCTTGTAATTGAGGTATTACAAACTCTTATATTAACTATCTATATTATTTATGCTATAGAGGTACTATCATAAATATCTTTAGCTGTGAACTTGATATGGTAATTTATTTTAACTCACTGATAACTTTTGCGGTTCAACAGGTATTTAAACTCACTAGTAGTAAGTTCAGAAATGTATTAAAGCGCAGTACTATCAGCATACATTTTCATTGGTTTATTAACTCTTAGAGCTGATTTAAAGATTTGACTTAGACAATCTATTGTAACTACAATACGTAGCGGTAAAGGTTAGTTCCAGTGTACATTGTGATACAGTTGATTATATAACAGTATTAAAATCACAAACACAAACTATACCCTATACATTATAAATTAAAAAGTAAGGTAGTGCTCAGATGTTTTTAAAACAATAAGGTATAAAATCTAGCTAATTCTGAATTGTATACGAACAAATTTGACTTTTAAGCTGTCGACATCACATAGACCAAAGCTTGCTAAATAGCTGTTAACTAAATCTGTAGTTATCTTATAATTAAAATTATAGTTATATAAATCTAATCTGTATATTCTTCGGAAGTTGTGATAAATGCGATGGCCAAGAGAAATAGAAAGTTTCACGTAAAATCCGATGCTGCAAAGGAATAGGAACTGAACGCATAAACTGAAAACGCAAGGTATCACAAGCTTATTACCTACATCTATTTTTAATTATTTATTTTGCAAAAATTGCTATATAAAAACTGAAATTTTTTATTTTACATTTAAACGTGATAAATAACATGAAGTTTTCGACTGCTGTAGTTCAACTTGTTACTCTTTATGTGGTACCGATAGTGTAAGTGTTTTATTAAGTACGTTTTAAAACTAACACTTTTAATTAGGACCGATTCGATATATTATACAAATTTAATAAAGCATGGCAATATTAACTTAGGATGTGATATAATAAGTCAAAGTCAGATCCAGAAGTATAAATCGCTAGAAGCTAAGGAGAACGCTATAAGTGTAATTACGAAGCCAGCCATCACAGCTCCAGCCGATACAAAACTTAGCTTTGTAGATAACTCGGAAATAGTGGAGTTGTATTCAAGATCTGATAAGATTATTGAATCTCATATCAACACTATTTGTAAGACTAAGAAAGTGATCCAACCAGTTGAAAACGCTAACTCGAGAGCTGGTGGTGAAGTTGCAGCTGCACCTGAAGTGCGCAAGATAGTTGATGGTGGTGGCTCGGAAAACCGTATTGACGTAGTGTTTATGGGTGACGGTTACCAAGCTGGCGAAAAAGACAAGTTTTTTAGCGATATAACAAGGTTGACCAAAGATATGTTTGAGGGTACAACTTTCAAATCGTGGTTACCTCTGTTCAACATTTGGGCAATTTACGTAGAGAGTGTCGACTCTGGTATCGGGTATAACGGAGCTAAGAACACTCCTTTCAAACTGTACCGTGATCAGGGCCAGTTAAGAGGAATTTTTACTGGGAACGCCACTTATGCAAGACAGATCTGTAAATTGACAGGAACGAACGCTTGTGATTATCCAAGTTTGATTGGCAACGATGATTATTACGGTGGATTAGGCGGTGAGTTTGTAATTTCTACAAAATCGGCTAGAACAGGAACGATTGTACTTAGACATGAGATGGGTCATAACTTTGTGAAAGTAGGCGAAGAGTATGACGGTGGGTCAGTTTACTCCGGTGTCAACTCCGCTTCCTCGCTATCTACCCTAGGTTGGAAGGGATGGTTATCCGGTCCCTTAAAGGAAGAAAAAATTATCTATAGACTTAACGATTACCCTTGGTTTGATTTAAGTAAAGGATCAAAAACTTTTACGTTCACTTCGAACGGAAATTATAAAAAGTGGTATCTTTTAGCTACCGTTACTGCAGCTGGTGAAGCTAATTCCTTAGAGTTCGCTTTAGATGGTAAAATATTACCTTGGCAATCGCATGGTAGTGACGACCGTGAGTTTTACGATTGGAGTGGTACTTCTGGCTTCACGGCCGGTATCCATACTTTGGTGGTCAAATCTATAACTAATCCAACTAATAAGAATATTCCACGTATGATCGCTTCGGTAGATTTATATGAGATGGGTAGTGACGATGAATACCATACCGATAATAGCTATATCTCTGCTTTCCCTACCTGGTCGTCCAGTAAGCGTAAAACTTATAGACCTACTGGTGATGGATGTCTTATGCGTAATATGACTCATAACGCTTTCTGTTCAGTTTGTAAGGAAGGTATGTGGTATCAATTTTTAAACCGTATTTCATTGATTGACAATGTCAAAGTTGAAGCTAATAAGGTTACAGTTGAAACACTTAGCTTGGGGTCTAAGAGATCGTATGATAACCGAGTTACTGGAGAGAAACTGGATATCACTTGGACTTTGAATAACCAGGAACAAACACAATATAATAATAAGTTTACAGTTGACAATCCTGTTAAAGGAAATTGGTCGGTTAATGTCAGACTTGTTACACCTGAAATAAGGTCAGATCCTAAAAATTTGACTAGTGATATAAAAGCTTTTGTTATTTAAGCTTTTGGGATATTTTTTAAAAGCTAGAAAAAAATTTTCTTTTAATTTCATAGTACGAATTTTTTATAGGCCACATTAACATCTATACTACTTTTAAATTGTATAATAAAATTTCAATCTTTATATGCTTCTTTATAGTAAAGCTTGAATAATTAAATCTTAATAAGCCCTTAAACTCTTAGTACTTATAATCCTTTTTGTAGAATTTCATTAATAAGAAATTTCTAGTGTGACGAAAGCGTAAAAATTACATTTATAAATTTTATTGACTATAAAATAGACCAATTAAATTTAAATAAATTTTCCGATGATTTTAGGTTTACAAACATCACGAAATTTGAGGTTCACAAACATCGAGTCCACCCAACTACCTGAAGAAAAGTACATCAAATTAACCAAACTTAACAAGAAATCCAATTTAATTATAAAAATATGGATAATTTCTTTAACAAGTTGCATGGAAATGGAATCTACGACTCCAACGACCGATTTGCAGAAGATTCAGATAATGAAAATAATGAACTTACTACAGTTTTACCTGGGAATTTACATCTGAACCAGATACTTAACATCGAAAGTTATAAAGTACGTATTCTTAGTTTTTTAGCAGAAGGTGGTCAAGCTCAAGTTTATATAGTTGAAGTTGCAGAAGTTAATCAAAACCAAACGGATAAAGTTAATGTTGGTACAAAATTGATAGTTAAAAGGATAGCTGTTCCTGACTTACATGGGTTACAAGCAACTACTCTGGAAATCGAAGTTCTGGTAAATTGTTAATACTTAATCATAATTTAAAATTTGGTGTCAAGAGAAAGCTGAAACAATCGGCTAATGTGGTCACTTTTTATGCTTCCTCTTCACAAGAAATAACTAATGGGGAAGGTTATGAGACTTTCATTTTGATGGAATACTGTGCTGGTAATATATCTATAAACCTGATACAATTTCTATTAAAAGGTACTAATGTTTAATCTATTGGTTTTTAGATGGAACTCTGGTAGAATTTATGCAAAGCCGTGAAGGAACTAAGCTACATGAACCTGAAATTTTGTTTATATTTCATGAAATATGTCTAGTAAGCTTATATTTACCAACTTCATTTTTTAGTTAATTATTTATTAATCTTATATTTAGGGTGTCGCGGCTATGCATTACCAAGAACCGCCAATAATACATCGTGATTTAAAAGTAAGAAATACTTTAAGAGTGTTATTAAAATTTTCGAACTCAGGTTGAAAACATATTAATATCATCAACCAAGAAATTTAAACTTTGTGATTTTGGTTCTTGTACCACTCGGCATATAGCACCAAACACCAGCCTATCTGTTCAACAGGTTACTGCGTTGGAGGATGAGTTGATGCTTTGTACTACGTTACAGTATAGAGCACCTGAAATGATCGATTTATACCAACGTCGTGGCTTAACTGAAAAAACAGGTAACTTTTTTTAACTTTTATCCGATTCATTTATTAACTATTTATTATTAGATATCTGGGTAAGTTAATGAATTTATTATTTTATTATCGAGCAAGAATTAACAAAAAAATAGGCTTTAGGAGTACTATTGTATAAACTGTGTTTTTTTACAACTCCGTTTGAAGATGCTGGATCTTTAGCAATTTTAAATTGTCGATACGAGTTTCCAACCAATTCGTTCTCTCACAACCTTATAAGTTTGATAAGTAATAATTATTTATTATACTTTTTGAATTTCTTATTTTGATGTAGAGGTGATGTTGCAAGAAGATCCTTTAAGTAGGCCAGACATCTACCAAATTGTCAAAGGTGTCTCTAAGATGCGTAAAGTTCCCTGTACTATCCCAGAAAAGGTAAAAATACAAAGTGATAAAGCTGATTTATAATATAGAGCTTTGTATCCAACCAAGTCGATACCAGCTTACCAGTCCAACCAGTTACTCAGAAAGTTGAACCTATTATCACCACAGAAGCTTTGATTTTACCTCCCGTAGCACCACCTCAAATGGACCTCGGGTTCGAGACGGCTAATATCACCCCCATGCGTAGAGGCCGACCCACCCGTAACAAGGACGCTACCAACAACAAATCCAAACCGTTGAACTCTACCCTACCTAACATCGCACCTATTAAGAAAATGGAAGCTAAAAGTTTTTTTACGACGAGTACTGATGATCCCTTTGAAATGCTCGCCCAAGGGATGGACAGCCTAACACCGTTTAATTCTGGTAACCAGAGCTCGTTTTCACAATCGGATAAGCAAGAAAACGATTGGAGTAGTTTTAATTCACAGTTTGAACCTCCTAGAAGTGTACCAAGGCCACCGTCCCGGGAAGGTATTCAACTCGGTTCGACTTATCATATGCCAAGACCACCTTCAATGGAAGGTCCACCATCCAGTTCAACTAGGCAGCTGCCAAGACCACCCTCAGTAGAAGATCTTCAAACCGGCTCGACTAAATATATACCAAGACCACCCTCAAGGGAAGGCCAATCTAACTCGTTCGATTTCGATGATCTCATTGGTTTAACCTCTACAAAGGTTGACGATCGCTTAAATATCAAGCCAGCTTCCAACATTGACCCTCCACCCCGAGTTCCTAAATTCGATAGAATGGCTCCAAATAAGAATGGGAGTTCACAGTTCTTCAACCAGCCTAAAGCTCCTTCAAGAGAAGTATCCCCTGAACCATTGGTTGAGTTCAACCAGGACTTCGAAGACGAATCCGAGCTATCTTTTTATTCTAAAATGGACGATGATGATGATGATGATGATTCTTATGCCGGACGCAGTTTACTTGGAAAAAGCTTTGCCACCACAAAAATATCTAATAATCGGCAAAAACGTAGTTCCCAACAGTATTCCAAACCACCGCCTCCACCTCCAAAACAGCTTATCGATTTTGGTGACAATGAAACTTATCAGTCAATTTCGTCTAAACCAACTATCCAACGCGAGTATAACCAGTTTCTGGATGAGCCTAGCGTCCCCTCATCTCTCAACTCCCAAACTTTTGTCAACAAACCTCCGATCCCGTCGAGAGCTAACCGATCCAGATCTACCAGTTTATCTTCCAACCTCGACCCTACTACTCCTGGCATTGTCACTGCTACCCCTATCACTACAACCATCCCCACCACCGCTATCAACGTTACTAGACCATTACCACCACCAAGGTCTACCTCCCGTCCTAAACCCATCTTCAATGGCCTCCCCCCAACTCTTCCACCCAAACCCGCTTCACTTGGCGCTAGATTTACCCCACCAATCCCTTCCAAACCTAGTCACCTTAAAGTTACCGAGGGAGCTTCGGAACCCCCACCTAAACCACCGAGGCGTAATGGAACAAATAGTTAAAAATTTTAGAGTATAGGAATAATTAAGTACTGTAATAAAGTTAACTTATTGGATGAGAATTGGTTTTAAAAATACAAAGTATATCCAGATGGAAGTTCTCAGTAAACTTAAATTTATAAAGTATAAAATATATTCAATTTATTTATCGGTCAACTTATCTTTAGAGTTGATGAAATAGATGTATTTTACTGACATCTCCTTTCCAAATTTACCAACCAATTTTTTAGATCCTTTAACTCCGACTTCGCCTACAAATAAGTCCGATTTTCAACGAAATAATACTTCAAGTAACAACGGTTCTAAATCACATATAGTTTGGATTTAAATTCTTTTTTACACCGAAATATTACCATACAATATAATTAATCGTACAGGGTAAGGTAAGATACAAACTAAGAGCTAAGTATAAAGTGAAAAAGTTAGAGTAGTCTAGACTATCTAAAAATGAATTTGGGCAAAGTAAACAAATCATTTCAGTTTATAGAGCTGTACCATACAAAAACATGGTTTATACTTTTAATGAAATCTACATAATCACTTAATTTTATGTTTTTAACTTTGTATACTTTGTAAAAGGTACTAGTAGCTTTTATACTATGTAAATGATAACAACTAGTTTAAGTAAATATAAATCTTAGTAAGTTTACTCTAAAAATGTTAATAAAAAGTTTATAGAAAACCTTGGACTTTTAAAAATAGTTAACTTTTTATTGTTTTTATTGCTTCTTATTAATTACAAAAGTAATCCTAAAATAAAATAAAGGTAACTAGGTTGGCAAGCATTTTTATTTAATACTCAATAAGTATATAACCTTAATTAACTTTAATAAAAATAATTTAAATATTATTTACAACTTTTAAATATATTTAACTTTAATAAAATACTAAAATTACTTATAATATAATTATAATTTATTTAACTAATATATTAAATTATACTATAATTTTTTTTATAAACTTTTAAAATAATACTTTAAATATTTTTACTATTTTATTTTATTTTTAAAAATAGAAAATTTATATTTTACAAATAACTATTTAATATATTATTTTTTTCCTTTATTATAATTTTAAAAACTACTTTTATATATTATTTTTAAATTTATTTTAGTAAGTTTATAATATTTTTTACTTATTAAAAAAATAGATTAAGCTTTTTATCTTATTTTTAATAAAATATTACTATTATAAAACTAATTAAATTATAAGTACTACTTGTAATATTTTTTATTTAAAATTAGCTTTAATTATTTTATTAGTTATTAATATAATAAAAACTATATACATAATTTATTTTTTATTTTTTATTTTTTAAACTTATATTTTCTAAATAAATTTAATAAAAATTAATAAAAAATAATTTAATAATAATATTTTAATTATTTTATAACATTTTTATATTTTAATTATTAATTTTATACATTTTTTATATATTATTATTATACTTAATATTTATATATTAAAATAATATAATATATACTTAATATAAAATATTTAATTATTATTAATATATTTTATTTAAAAAATAGTTTATATTATATTAAATATTTAATTAATTTAGTAAAAATAAATTAAATTAAATTAATAATTAATTATTTTTTTAAATTTTTTAATAAATTTTTAAAAGCATAATTTTAAGTTTTGCTAAAAGTTAAATAATAAAATTTAATATATATTTATAAATTTATTAAAATTAATAAAGTAATAAATTTAATATAATTAAGTTTTAACTAAATAAATATTATTTATTTAGTTTTATATATTATAAAAATTTAAAACTTTTAGTATATTTTACTAAAAGTTATATAAAAATTAAATTTTAAAAGGTAAACTACCTATATAATAATAGTATTTTTTAAAATATTTTAATAAGCTATATATGCTATATATAATTTAAATATTTTTAATTAGATTTTAGTCTAATTAAATATAGTTTTTATTATATATAAAACTAAAATATAGCTTTAATACTAATTAAAAAACTTAATATTAACATTATATATATATAATATATAAAATTTTTAGTTTTTATAATAGTATAATAAGTAGTAATTTAATTATATTATAGAAAATTTATATATTAAAATTACTTAATAGTTTTTTAAAAAAGCCTAAGATAAAACTATTTAAGTAAATATATATTTTTATAATTATATTATAAAAATATTAGTCTAAAATTATTTTATATATATTAAATATAGGTTTTATATATTAAAAATAAAGCTTTTAATATATATATATTTCATATTTTTAAAATATAGCTTTAAAAGTTAACCTTATTACTTTTAAATTTATATAAGTTAAAATTTATTATATAGTTAATATTTTTAGTTTATAGCTTATAGCTATAAATATTTATAAATTTAATTAGGCTAATATATATATAATTTTTATTTTAATAGTAAAATTACTAAAATATTATATTTATTAAACTTATATTTAACTATATTACTTTTTTATATAAGTTTAACTAATACTTTTTATATATTTAATATACTTTTTTATATACTACTATATAATAAATTTTTAGTATAAAAACTTTAAAGTTTTACTTATTTTTTAAAAATTATTTATATAAAATACTATAATATAAAAGTTATATTTTTTTATTTTGCAAAGCTTAAAATTATTTAATTTTATAAATATTAAATTTTTTTTTAGCTTTTTTAAAAAAATAAACAATTATAGTTTAATAAATATTATAGTATATAGCTTTATAAATAAATATAAATTAAATATTTTTAAGTATATCTAAATTAAACTTACTTTACTATATAAAGTAAATTAAGTTAAAATATAATTTTAAACTTTATTTAGGTTATATATAACATTTCATTACTTAGCAACTTTATAAGTTGCTAACTTAATAATAATTTTCATAATTTTTTTACCTTTTTTTTCCAAGCTTATTTAATTTTTATTATTTTTTATTCTATTTCAAATAACAAAATTATACAATTTTATTTTGATAACTTTATACAACAAATTTTAACAATTTAATTAAAATTTTAAATAAAGAAATATTCTTATTTTATTATTTTTACTTAAGACCTTATAAGTTTAATATCTAAAATAAGTTTAGTATAGCTGCTAGCACTAATTAATAAAAAACTTTATCTTACTAGTATATAATAAATTACAACTATTAACAATTTAATCTACTATAAAACTATTTTAAATTATACTAAATTATATACAAAGTTGTTTTTACTATATAATAGTAAAATATTTGTATTTGTTTTACATTTTTATATTATTTTTATTACTCTATTTTGTTAGAAATGTGGAAACCATTCAAAATTGCAAATGCCTTTATTTTTTCTTATAAATTATATATATATAATTTAGTTACCTCTTTGCTACTATATGATTTATAGTTTTTGCAGCTATTATTACCTATAATTTAGACTACTTACAAATGTATATTAAATTTGCTACCAAATTTCTACCAATATTACTTGTCTATATTGCTTACTAAGTATTTATAAATGTTGCTACTATGATTAATAATAAAATTAATTTTACTTTGTTGCCATTTACTAACTTTTTTATATAAATACTCATATTTGCTACTACTTTTATATTATAATATTTTATACTATATAATATAAAAATTACTACTAGTATTATACTAAAAACTAGATATTATACTATATATAAATATATATACTTATTTACTTTTTAAGTATAGTTTAAAAATAGAAATTAAATATTTAATATCTAAAATATAATCTTAAATATATTTTAGTTAATTTTATTAGCTTAACTTTTTATTATTCAATATTTTAAATTAATTTTTTATTTTAATTTATATTATATTTATTATTATTTTAGCTTATATTAATAGTAAAATATTTATACTTTTAAATATAATAATTTTCTTATTTAATTTTTTTTTCTATATTATTTTATATTTTAATAAGTTAATTTTACCTTATTTAATAAAAAATTAGCTATTTAAATTACTTTAAATAAGTATATTTTTTAAATTTAAATAAAAAATAAAATTTAAATGTTTTAGTTATATCAATATATATAGGCTAACTATATAATAAATACTTTTATAAATTTATATTAATAATATTAAAAATTTAGTATTTATATATTTTTACTTAATTATTTGTTTTTAGTAATTATTATAATAAGTTAAATTTTAATTATATATACTTAAAAATTAAAAAACTAATTAAAAACTTTATTAATTTACTAACTAATCTTTAATAAATAAATAAAAATTATTAAAAAACTATTTATTAATATAAATTTTAGAAAAATTATAAAAGTTATTATTTTTAAAATTTTAATTTTAAATATTTATTAGAATAAATTAAATATAATAAATTGTTATAATATATATATATAAATTAGCTAGTTTTTAATAAATATTTATATAATTGATTTTTATATATATTATAAATAATTTAAATTTATAAATATAAAGCTAAAAATAAAAATGTAGACTTTAATTAAAAAAAATATATTAAAGTTTTATAAAATTAATGCAATAGTTAAAATATAATATAAAATATAAGTAGTAGTAAAAATAAAAAATAGTAATTAATTTATATAAATAATCTAAATAAAATTAAAATATTATATATTTAAATCTAATAAGTTAAATAAGCTAATATAAATATTTATATATAATTAAAATTTATTAGCTATAATATTATTTATATACTACTTTATGGTTTTTATTTTTTATTAAAATTAAATATAATAATAAAATTTATTATTATTATTATTATTAAATCTATTTTATAAGCTAAATTAGTAATTTTTATATAAATTTTAGTTTAGTAATTTAGAATTTATTTGAAAGTATACTAAATTACTACATATAGCAAAATTATTAAATTTTTGTTTAGCTTAATTATTTTTATTAAGTAGTTTAAATTTTACTTAAAAATATTAAAACTATTTAATCTAGTTGTAAAGTTAGGTTTTTAAACATTATTTTAAAACTAAAGTAAATATAATGTAATATTAACTATATAAAAAGTATATGAACATTCTTTATAAAGCTATAATTTTTATTATAGCTTAAATATCCTTTTATAAAAAAACTTAAAATCCATCTTGTTTTTTATTAAAATAAAAATTTAAGATATTTGAAAAAAAGTAATTTTAAAAAAATGTTTTTATTAGCTAAACTCTAGGTTATGGTTGGCTAAAAATACTTTAATATTAAATCTATAATTTAATATTTAAAGTAGATTATTTGCTATCTTGAAAGCTAATTAGATCTATAGTGACTAATATTAGGTACCTGTCTAAATTTTAAGCAAATTAACATCTGTATTATCCGAAAAATACAGTCTTAAGTGTATGAAATATTTATTATTATTAAAACTATATATTTACTTATTTTATTATTACTATACATATCTCTAAAACTTACAGACACGTTTTACAAATAAATATTAGCTAGCTTAAGAAAATTTATAAAAAAGTTACCAGCCTATATTACATTGTACTTAAGGTGTCGCTTTTTTTGAGTTCTAAATATATAAGTATCCGGTTATCAGATCCTTCTCTCGTGTAGTTTTAATGTTCTTGGCCTTCCACCTAAATTCCTGAAAATCCGAAACTTTTTTAGTAAAAGATGACGCCACTCAAAAACTTTAAAATTCTAAGCTCAAGTTTTTTCGATTATTTTAGAAGATTTAATAAGGTGTTAGTGACTGATTTTAATACAAGTAACATTTACATCTTTTATCGCATTTTGATTAGCTAAATTATTATTTGATAGTTGCCTTCTCAGTGTATAATGGCAAGCTTACTAATATCCCATTTCAAAGGGGTAGTTAGTGGACCTACTAAGAGGCTAGTAGCTTTAAGTAGGATGATCCCTAATTATCGACCTAATGTGCCATCAGAATCAAAAATCAATAGTAAAATGTATACCACTTTTATTTCCAACTCTGCTATTAAGAGTATTATTTCAAGGAATGCTTCAATTTTAGGAAAAAGTTTAAATAATATAGATTCCAAGGAAATTCTTCAGATTTTTAATCAGCGATCAACTAGGGTATTTTCTACTACTAATACTTTGAAAGAGAAGGATGATGATAGTAAAAACGATAAGAAAGACTCGGAGGATGATAGCGAAGAAAAAAGCTCAATAGTAAAAGAAGATAATGAAGCTAAAACGAAAAAAGATAAACTCGATGCAAAGGTAAAAAAGGACAAAGCAGACACGGACAAGCCAGCTGAAGCTAAAGATGACACAAATGAAACGAAAAAGGATTCAGATGAAAAAGATACGGACAAGCAGCAAAAGGAAAAGGAAAAGGAGAACTCACCGTTCAATATGATTAAGAAAGCGTTGACCATCGCCGATTCAGGTATGCAGAAACCGGCGATACCCGATGTGTACCCGCAGGTGTTGGCTTTACCAATAACGCGACGTCCTCTATTCCCTGGATTCTACAAAGCAGTTGTAATCAAGAACCCTGAAGTAATATCGGCTATAAAGGAGCTTATGAAACGTGGTCAACCTTACGTAGGTGCTTTTTTACTTAAAGACGATGATATGGATGTGGATACGGTAGAAAATCTGGAAAAGGTACATAATGTGGGAGTTTTCGCCCAAATTACCTCCATCTTCCCATCTACTTCTGGCGAAGAGAATTCTTTAACTGCTGTACTTTACCCCCACCGCCGTGTACGTATGAACCAAGTTATCAACGATCCAGTTACAGAGATTCCTGCTACTACTCCTGTCGATGACAAGAAACCGATTGAAACTAGTTTTGAGCCGACTGTTGATGAAGCAGGTAGATTTTTATAACTATGTCATTTTGTTACATTTATTTATTTATTCTCTGTAGATAATCAAAGTACTATAATTTCCACTATGCTTCAAGGTAAATATGGTGTGTCCATAGCCACAGTTGAGAATTTGATTGACGAGCCCTGTAACAAACGTAACCCCGTGATCCGAGCTGTAACTTCAGAAATGGTATCCGCATTCAAGGATATAGCCGCATTGAACTCTTTCTTCCGTGATCAGATAGCTAACTTTTCTGTGGCTCAGTACGCCGGTAATGTGTTTGACGAACCCGGTAAGTTAGCCGATTTCGCCGCTGCTATGTCTGCCGGGGAATCTCATGAAATCCAGGAAGTACTCGAGTCGTTGGTGATCGAAGAACGTCTGCAGAAGTCATTGGTACTGTTGAAGAAAGAGTTGATGAACGCTCAGCTCCAATCGAAGATATCGAAGGATGTAGATGCTAAGATCTCCAAGCGTCAAAGAGAGTACTATCTGATGGAACAGCTCAAAGGTATCAAAGCGGAACTGGGACTGGAAAGTGATGGTAAGGATAAGCTGTTGGAACAGTTCAGGGAGCGTGTTATGACTTTGACTATGCCTGATGACGTACGTAAAGTCTTCGACGAGGAGTTAAATAAATTATCTCACCTCGAACCAGCCTCTTCCGAATTCAATGTCACCCGTAACTATTTGGATTGGTTGACCGTTATTCCTTGGGGTAAACAAGCACCGGAGAATTACGATCTTGCTCATGCATCCAAAGTGTTGGATGAGGACCATTATGGCCTAAAGGATGTCAAAGACCGTATTCTGGAGTTCATCGCAGTAGGTAAGCTTAGAGGCACTGTTGAAGGTAAGATAATCTGCCTTGCCGGTCCTCCTGGTGTAGGTAAGACATCGATAGGTAAGTCGATCGCTCGTGCTTTGGGTCGTGAATTCTACCGATTTAGTGTGGGTGGTCTCACCGACGTAGCTGAGATTAAGGGACACCGTCGTACCTACGTGGGTGCTATGCCCGGTAAAGTTGTACAAGCTTTGAAAAAAGTACAAACTGAAAACCCGTTGATCCTCATCGATGAAGTTGATAAGATCGGTAGAGGTCACCAGGGTGATCCCTCATCCGCTTTGTTGGAGCTACTTGATCCCGAGCAAAACTCAAGCTTCCTGGATCACTACCTTGACGTCCATTTAGATTTGTCTCGCGTCCTGTTCGTATGCACTGCTAACGTTACCGACACCATACCCGGACCTCTTCTGGACCGTATGGAAGTCATCCATCTTTCCGGGTACATTGCCGACGAGAAATCTAACATAGCCAGCCGCTATTTAGTCCCCCAAGCTAAACAATCGTGTGGACTTGAGGGAGCCTCAGTCGACCTGCAACCATCTGCCATCGACTCCTTGATCAAATCCTACTGTCGGGAGAGTGGTGTGCGTAACTTGAAGAAGCAGATTGAAAAGATCTACCGTAAAGTAGCCTTCCAGATGGTCACCAACATTGAATCTAAGGATAAAAATGAAAAAGCTAATGAATCAGCTACCACTGAAGAACCTACTAAACGTAAACGCAAATCCAAAAAGCAACCGGAGCCAGTTAAATTCGATTTGAGTCAGCAGTCAGTCATCATCCACGAAGATAATCTGAAGGATTACGTGGGCTCACCTATCTTCACCTCGGACAGACTTTATGAAACCACCCCACCCGGTGTCGTCATGGGCCTAGCTTGGACTTCGATGGGTACTATTTTGTAATTTTATAGATATACTAACTATTTTAAACGTAGGTGGCTCCTCCCTCTACGTTGAATCGGTTTTGGAATCCGCCATCAAACATGACTCCAAACCTGGATTCACTCGTACCGGACACCTAGGTGATGTGATGAAGGAGTCTACCACTATCGCCTACACGTTCGCTCGCTCGTTCATGGCCCGTAAGTACCCCGACAACCGTTTCTTCGATCACGCTGCCGTACATTTACACGTACCCGAAGGTGCTACTCCTAAGGACGGACCGTCAGCCGGTATCACTATGACTACTTCTTTAGTCAGTCTCGCCTTGCAGCAACCGATCCCTAACACAGTAGCGATGACCGGTGAAATCACTTTGACCGGTAAAGTATTGAAGATCGGTGGGCTTAAAGAGAAGACGATCGCGGCCAAACGCTCGATGGTTACCACCATCCTATGCCCTGGTGCCAATAGGGCGGACTGGGAGGAGTTACCTGATCATATCAAGGATGGTTTAACCTGCCACTTTGTAGAATGGTTCGACGAGATACCTCAGCTCATCGGCCTCACCAAAGATAATAGGGATCCTGCGTGGGTTAAAGTGGAATAAAGTTTAGATGATCTACGTATATCTTACTGTTTTTGGTATATGTATATTATTTATATTTGTTGAATTTATATATAAGGGATTGTTTCCATTTTCATACCCACTTCAAAAGTTCGGTACAAATGGGAAAAACAATTAACTTATCAGTTTTTAATTTAACCCTAATTAATAAGAGTTTGAAGATGCAGCGTTATTATTTTAGAAACTTTAGCTTAATTAAACCGAACTACATATTTTAAATTAAAGGATTGAAGGTTTCCCAGTTTATAACTATTTCTTTTAAGCCAGGGAGTCGACACAAGTATTTTTTATTATAAAGCTAAAAAGATCAAGGGATACAGTTAAGGAAGAGATAGATGAGAGAAGGTTGAGATACTGCGGGCTACTGTTGCTATAAAGAAAGAGGTTGAAGAGGAAAGGAGAGCGTATACCTGGCTCTACTCTTGTGCGATTTGGAGGGAAAATTCAAATAGAATTTGAATTCTACCGGCCATAAAAAGGATTAGTTTATATTTTTTAATCAAAAGTATGTTGGTACAGCTTTGAGGATACTGTTAAGTAAACTTACCGTTTCTATCCGATTTGACCGATTTTAAATTGGTGATTTTTTTAATTAAAATCTTGTTACTAGTTCGAAGAATTTTATGAACGGAAGTGGGAGTTTAATTGGTTTTCCTAAATTCAAACGTCACCTCTAAATGAATAGATAAATTAATGATGTCAGAAAGTTGCTAAAAAATATAGTGTACAAAATTTCTAACTATATCTTTCCAACTTGAAGATGAAATTTCAACCACAACCTCAGCGTACATTATTAAAAGGCCTAAAATTTGGTTGGAATCCCATCCGTACTTTTATAGGGTTAGATCCTCTAGTCAGCTGGATAACTGAGTCACAAAAACGAAATTTTGTAAAAACTGTATTACCTAAGAATATTATTACTACTTTTCGTAAAATAGAACCGGCTATTAACCTTGAAGCTAGACCTTACCTAATACATAGCGGTATAATCAAGTTGAAAGAGGAACTAATTAATTTAAACAAACCGGAAAATTTAAAGAGAGGTACTAGTAGATGGGTATGTTTTTTTGGACCACCGAGAAGTGGTATATCGGTAGGAGTGAAATTAGCTAAAAGCTTAGCTGCCCAACCTAATCAAGTATATATAAGTTTAAGACAACAGGATTTGGACGAAGATTTTAATTTATTTGTAGCTAAACAATTACAATCTTCTGAACTTACAAAACTAGAAGATTTGAAACCTGGTGATTTGAGAGATGCGTTTAAATCGGCTATAAAAGAGTTAAAGAAGAAGGAAGAGGAGAAAACAGGTAGTAAACCAGTACTTATAATAGATGACTGCGAGTTTGGTATCGAAGATGAAGGGAAATCTATTAATAGAAATTTTAAAGCCTTTTTGGATCTGTTGATGGAGTTATCTGACTCCTTGTCAGTATACTTAACTTCTAACGATAACCGGTTAATGAAAGGGTTGAAACAAGGTAAATTTAAATTTGAAATGTGACTTTAATATTTTGGATAGTTAGTGAACTACGGGAACACTTGGAGTTCCGTTCTTGGCAGTACGCCAGTTTCAGGGAAGTTACCAACTACTTGCACGGTATGGAGTTAGGTCTAACTTCTGACCAGATAAATGAGGCAGCTCAGGTGATGATGGGACACGACGGTGATATTGCTGATTATGTGGCCGGCATACAAGCCTCCGTATCCCACCAACGTAAATAATAAATCCAAATTACACTTATATTTTATACCTCTAGTCGAACTGTTCAAAATCATCACCAGGGGCTACCTACAACTCCGTGAATCGTTGGTCCACCCGCCCGAACGTTATTTGGAGTTAAAAGATTGCCGTAAGTTCCGAATCATAGCCTTCTCCACTTTTTTAGCAATCCATCAACAGTTGGAGCTGGAGCTGGGAAGTTTGGAAGACAGCTATGTAGACTTTCAGTTCCCTATAGACGATAGGGTTGTCGTACCTATGACAGAGGTTGCCCAGAATCTCATCAAGCAAGTTGACGCTAAAATTACGATGGATGAGGTCCTAAGTGGGATCGAGATCCTTAACTCTGATGTCTACAACATCGTCCAACAAATTGATCTCCCATTTGAAGCATCTAACCCATTCCAAGACGACGTCTGCGTCACTTGGTCTTCCACTAAGTTCCAGAAGGGATTCGAAAGGCTAATTAGAGATAAAGTGGTGGTACAGGTTATGCTCGAAGTAGGCATCGACGTAACTAAATACGCTAAGAAACTTAGTAAAGATGGTGCTAACGAATAATTAAATAAACCCCTTTAAAAATAGCAATGATAAAATACAATTAAATAAAAGTGCCATTTTTAATGAATCAACATACACATTCACTAAAGTTTATAAAAAAACTACTCAATCTTCACTAACGAACTGTAGATAATTGTTATCGGCTTGAAGTTCTTTACATTTTAAGTTTAAGTCTACAGCACATTCCAATAACTCTTGAATTAATTCTTTATTTTCAACAACCTCAATACTTTTAATAGTTGAAATAAATAAGTTATCCATCTCTTCAATCTCCTTTCTTTGTTGGTAGTACTTAATAAATTTTTGTTTAACCTCATCTAACAGATCTACGATCCATGAGTTAATTAAATCGTCTTTATCACTATCGGTAAAGTTGGAGTTCAAGTTCGATGGTACAGAATCTAACCATACGGTAGGCTCAAGTTCATTTACGGCACCGTTTCCAGCTTGGGCTCGTTGATTGGTTGAAACTATTGCAGTTGAATTCAAGTTGTTAGCTCCAAAATTCGATTCGGTATCTTTAGATGCAGTTGGTGGCTGTCTTGGAGGTAAGTTACGTTTAGTTTGGATCGGTTCAGATATAAATTCCATATGGCAGGAATCCTCAGTGGTTACAGCACGTCTATCTCCTTCCCATTCCCCTTCATTACCACCTTTCTTACGGTTGGCACTTACACCAACTAAAATATATATTTTTTAGTTATGCTATAAAATTTAAAAATCTTCAGAATACCTTTAAAATCCTATATTTTATAAATAATTAGTTTACTTATAAAAGAATAAATTTACTATAAAAGTATCATCATGATCGTACGACACATCGTTCAAAATATTTGACCGTTCCGATGGATCATTTTCATCTGAGAAATCGAAATGTATTGATTTATCAAATCCGCTCTAAAAAATTATTAAATTAGTCTCTTCTATATAGTAGATTTAAAAATAAATTTACAATACTAACTCTTCTTCCTTTCTCAGTATACCCTACCTTACCAGTACCTCTTTTATCCTGATCGTTATTTAAATCTTTTCCACTCATATTCTACAAAATACGTTTTCAAATTTGGTTACAAATTTTGTAAAGTAAAAAGTGAAGCTTTCATTTAGGTAGTAAATTTGAATTTAAATCCCAGTTTTAAAATTAGTTGGTCGGCAAAAAAATACCAAAAATTTATTTATAATAAGCTTTGTCCTTAAAATTATTAAAAAATATAAAACTAAATTCAAAAAACTTAGTTTATTGGTCCTGTTCGTGATAACTTTCAATTTTTTGAGGTTAATTACGTAAATACTATCTTTCTGCAAACCAACACTTTTACCAACTAAAATTAAATAACAAAATAAAAAGTTATACTTTTAAAAAAAGTTTAAATTAGGATATTTTTGCGAAAGTAAACTATTACATTTGGAAAATAAATGTACAAAGGATATAACCGAAAACAACCGATTTGGACTAGTATATCACTAGACAAGTGGTGATCGGTAATACGATACCTTTGTTGTTAGCTGTTCGTTCCTAACTAAATAATTTATTCAAGTTTAACTACAACTTTTAACTAATAATGTATTACATCATCCAATAGAAAAAATTTGCAAAGTAATTGAACAAAAAAATTAAAATGGGATGAAATAGTTTAGAAATCCAATCTGTAGTAAAAGTATGAAAATATTATAACCGATATTTTAAATAGTAATTAAAAATTGAAAATATAGTAAATATATTCACGTTTACATTTAGATATATTAAGCTTTTATCCTTAGTTCCTCAATTTATACATTCCTACTTAAGATTTAATCATTTATTTGTTCTAAATATAGTACTAGTACACTTAAAATTTTAATATTGATATATAAATTTGTCAATTATTTTAAGGTTTGGTTTTATATACAACAAAAATTCATTATTATTTTAATTTACAAGCTTTTACTGTCATTATATAATTATTTATTAATAGTTGAAATTTTTTATTAAAACTAGTTATTTTCTAAGATAAAATAAATATGTGTTATTGTTACCTTAAACTAAGCAAGCTAGAAAGGTGAATAGATGTTCTATAAATGTAGGACTATTTTTATATCAGTATATATATATATTAAACTGATAGTTAAAATAGTTATTCTAAAAAATAGAATTATTAATATACCTACTTTATTAAAATTATAAAACTTAAAATTAAAATAAATTAGAGTATATATAAAAATTTTATATTTATATAAGTAAAACTAATTTTATATATTTTATATAATTTTTTCAAAAGTATTTTAATAAAATTAATAAGCTTAATATTTATTTAAAATATTTTAACTATACTGTAAAAATTTAAAATAAAATTTAATAAATTTTCTAATTTTATTAACAAAGTAAATACTTAGTATTTTAATTAAATTTAAAAATACTAAACTAATTTATTAAGTAGAAAAAAAATAATTAATAATAGTTTGTTTTTTATCTTATATAAAGCTTATATTAAATTTTATTAAGCTGTTAATTTGAAAACTAGTATATTACCCTTATTATACTTTTAAATTAATGAAAAGTATATTAATTAACTATAAACTTAAGTTAAAAGCAAGTGTTTTAGTTAATTATAAGCTTAAAGTAAAAGTAAATATTTTAGTTTTAATTTATAGTTAAGTTAAAATGAAGTGTTTTAGCTTAATTATATTTTAGAAATTTAAAAATAAACTAAAATAATAATATAAAAAAGTTTATTTAAAATAAAAAAATCTTAAATAATATAATAATAATTTTACTTATAAAAGTATTAAATAAATATTAAAAAGTAAGTTAAATAATTAATATTAAAAATTGTAAAATAAATAAGCTTATAATAGAATATTATTTTAATAATATATTAAGCTACTAATAAATTATTTAAAAAAATTATATATTATTATATTAATAGTAAAATAATTATATTATATACTATTTTAAATATAAGCTTATATTAATAATAATAAAATTATAATATTAAAAAAGTTTAAATAATAGCTTACTTAAATAATAAAACTATATTAATAATCTTTTTAATAGAATAACTTTTAATAGAAAAGATATAATTTTAGCTTAATTTAATAAAAATTTTAAAAAATTAAAATTAGAGTAAAATTAAAGTAATAAATATTTAAGCTTAATATACTAGCTAAAACATTATAGTTTTAATTTAAAATATAATATTTTCAAAATTATATTATAAATTAATTATATAATATATATAATTAATAATTAGTATAAATTATTATTTAAATTTATATTATTTAACTATAAAATAAAAATTATATAAAAATTAGAAATTTAAAATTTTAATTAAATAAGTTTAAAAATTTATTATTATTATTTATATTAAAAATATATTAAAATAATATATTTATAAATTTATAAAGCTAAAATATAAGTAAAATTTTAATTTAAATTAAAATTAATTAATTAATAAGTATATTAGTTAAAAATTAATAATTTATTTAATAAAATTAGTATTAATTATAGTAATAAAATAAGCTAATAAATAAAAAATTAGCTGCTTTTAAAAATAGGTAATTTTAATTTTAAAATTAAATATATAAAAACTAAGCTAATAAAATTAAATAAAAATAAAAATTATAAAGAATATATATTATCTTTTTTATAAATTAAAATTTTTTTAAAATACTTTAGTAAAGTAAATTTTTATATTAATAAAAAAATAATATATAAAATTTGAAATATTAGCAAAAATTAAAATTTTATAATATATTTATATATAAAAAAATAATTAAATAATTTGTATATAATAGTATTTAAATTAGAAAATATTTTATAGTAAAAATACTTTTATTTTAGTATTTTTTTATTTATAAATATTTTAAATATATATTTTTAATAAAATAATTAAAGCTTATAGCTTATATTTAAGATTGTAAAATTTTTATAACTATTTATAAGTTATATATTTTATAAAGTTAGACATACTTAATATAATTTTTAAAAAATAGTATTTTCTTTTTTTACTAAATAGAAAAAATAAAGTTTAATTTTTATAAACTATTTTTTTAAGTATTTTTAAGCTTTATTTATCAAATATTTTAATTTTATTAATTAAATTAATATTTAAACTAAGTTTAATAAAAATAAAAAGGTTTTTATACTAGTTAAAAATTATAATATAATATATTATATATATTATATATAATATTTATTACATTTTCTAATTATTATAATAGTATAAAAATAATAAATAATTATTTAATAAATAGTTATTTATTAAAATAGTCTATTAATTTTTTAAATAAACTTTTTAAAAGGCTTAAAATAAAATTATTTTAGTAAATATATATTTTTAAAATATGAATTTAAATAGTAACTTTAAAGTTATTAAGTTAGTATAAGTTAAATTTTTTTATATAATCAATATTTTTAGTAATAAGCCATAAATATTTATAATCTTAAATAGGTAAATAACATATCTAATTTATTTTTATAGCTTTAAAAAAATATTTATTAAACTTATTTATTTATATAGCTATATTATATATATTTAAATAATTAGCATAATTTTAATATATACTTTTCTATAAAATATATTTATTTAATTTAATAATTTTTTTATTATATTATAATTTTACTTTTTATTTAAATTAACTATAAACTTATATATTTAATATATATGTTTTTATACTTATTTATTTTTTTAATTTTATATAAAAATAAAAATTATATTTAAAATTTAAAGTAAAGCTTTAAATAATTTTTTTATATTTGCAAATTATATAACTATATTTTATAATAGTAAAAATCCTTAATATATATTTATAATAAAATAAATAATAGCTATATATATATAAATTATAAAAACTATTATATAAATTAGTAAAAAGTAAAATTTTTAAAAAACTATAAAGTTTTTATTTTCTTGAATTTTTTTTAATAATATTTAAATATATATTAATATCTAAATTTAAAAAGGTATATTTGCTATTTAGTAGTAAATATACTTATATTATTATTTTTTATCTTTTATATTTTAATTTTAAATAAATTTTAATAAAGTAGATTAATTATTATTAGCTTTTTAATATATAATATATATATATTTATTTATATAGTTAGTTTTTATTTTTATTTTTATTTTCTAAAATAAAAATTAGATATTTATAAAAGTAGTTAATTATTTATTTAATAACTAGTTTTTAATATAATAATAATAATTTATTATAGTAAAAAATTATTAAAAAATAAATTATAAACTATTATAGTTTTAGTATAATATTTAGTAAACTAACTTTTAATAATAATAAAAATTCTTATAATTTAAATTTATATAATCTTTTTTAATAGTTTATTATAAATTTTAAAAAGTTTATAAATATATATATATAAAATATATAAAAATAAAATAATTTTAAATTAATAAAATTTGTTAAAAAATATTAAAAAGTAGTTAAAATTAATATATAAAATATATTGAAAAAATTTTAAAACTCTTTTAAATTAACTATTAAGATTAATAAAAGATTTTAAAAAAATATAAATTAATAAAGTTTATTAAAGTAAATATAAAAATAATTAATTAATAAATTTAAAAAATTACTTAATATAAATTAAAATTTAAAGTTTTAAGTAAAAAAATATATAATAGTTTAAAATAGTAAATATTATAAAAATATAAAAAGCTTATAAAAAAGAAAAAAATTCTAAATAGTATAAAATTATTTAAAAAATATAAATATATTAAAAAGCTAAACTATATAAATAAAAATATTATAAAACTGTTATATTATTTAAATTAGATAATATATAAAAAAAGCACTTTAATTAATTTTAAATTTTAATTAATATTAGTAATTTTAAAATATTATAAACTACTTTTATTTTATAAAAATTAAAAGCTATTATATAAAATTAGTATTAAGTTTATAAATAGTTATTTTTAGAAATTTATTACTATTTTATATTTTTATATTTTTTGAATATATATTTTAATATTTAGTAAATATAGCTAAAAAAATTTAAATAGTAATTAACTAAAAATATAAGTTATAAATTTAAAATAAAAAGTAATATAATAATAATATTTAATATTTTAGCTATTTAACTAAATTAGTTTAAATATAAAAAAATATTTTTTAATATTATAAAATTAAGTATATATATATATATTATAAGTAAAAAAAGTATTTATTTAAAAAATAACTAATATAATATTAGTAGCTATAGCTTAATAATAATTAATTTTAAATAAAAATTACTAATTTAAAAATTTAATTTATTTTAATATATAAATTTTAATATATATATAGTTTATACTTACTATTATATTTTAAATATTTAATATAAATATAAATTAATAAAAAAATTTAAAAAAATCTACTTTAAAACAATTTTAAACTTAAATATAAAGTATAAAAAAGTATTTAAAATAATATTAATATACTTTAAATATATTATTGTTATTTAACAAAACTTATATTTTATTATTCAATTTAGTTATTTTACTTTATTTTTATTACTTATAGTTAATTTTAATAAATTTATAATTAATTAATAAGTATATTATTTTTTTTTTGGTTTTTTTTTTATTTAGTTTATTTTTAAAATTTTATTTTTTTATAATTTTGTAATTAAATATATATATAGTTTTTATATAGTATTTTTACTTTTATAGTAATATATATACTTTAGTTTTTCTTTTATTTAAATATAGCTAAACTTTAAAATTTAATAACACTAAAAAATTTAATAACATTTTATTAAATTACTAAAATTAACTAATATTTTAATTATAAATTATTATTAAAAATTATAATTTAATATATATAAATATTTACTAAATTTTTAAACTTTATTTAGTTTTTAAATACTATAATATATAATTAAATATATATATATATTATTTAATTTTTTGTTAACTATTTTACTTTATTATTAATTTTACTTTTTAATAATAATTTATAATTTATATCTTTTTTTATAAATTAACTTTAATTATTTTATTAGCTTTTAATATTTTACATTTTAAGTTTAATTAGTTTTAAATTTTAATAGTAGATAACTAATTT